>JARHVA010002074.1:1805000-1932500 GCA_037957365.1 Torreya grandis
GTGTGTGTGTGTGTGTGTGTGTGTGTGTGTGTGTGTGTGTGTGTGACATATTCATAAATAATATTATAATGTCTTTATGTATAATCCATAATTACATATATACATATTTATATATGTTTTGAGTTTATTTTCATATCCTAAGCTCCCAATTTAAGAGACATTAACTCAAATTTAAACTAAAATATAAATCACATTAAAACTACACAACATTTAAAAAATAATTAAATGCATTAAAAAAATACAAAAAGTGAAATATTTTATTGTGTACCATATGGTAAAATGACTATTGAGATCATTTGACACAAGTTTAACCTCTAAATTAAACATCCATGACCTCGAAATAGTTCAACTTCAACCATTTTATAAATGTTTAAAATTAGTTTAGTCTGTACATTTAACATTATCTATCAAAATTCATTCAATCATTCATCTATACATATTACACACATCTGATTAACATAAAAAACAATCCGATTGATAATTTATATCCCTATGTTTATACTCATCTATGTATATATGCTCAAGATGATGTAACCTATAGTAATTTTTATACTACTATGCTATTTTGTTGAATAGATATTTATGTTACTCAACATATAATATTCATGACTACTCAATAATAGAAATTCTATTTAAATAACCTATCAATATAACTGATTCATTTTATACAAACTTCCTATGGTTTACATTGACTCAATTTTATTATGCATATCAAACACATGACTTAATAATAATATAACATTCATATATATCACATAAAAAATAAAATTAATCCTATATTATGTTAATCAAATAAAATTTACACATAGTCAATAATAATCATTTAAATATAGTAGACTAACTAATTTAAGTTAAGTTGGATACCAACTCATAGGCCTACCATACAAACAATCATACACAAGTGTTAATAAAGTAGTTCTACAAGGACATTACTAATGTAAATGAAATGAAACACAACCAAATAATATCCTATGATACCATGTTCATATACCAAAATCCAAACTTAACCAAAATCTAAACAATGTCTCTAAGTCATTTCATTAACACTCAATCATTTTAATAACAAACAAAATAACACACAAACATGTAAATAAAATCACACGAAGTTCTCATTTACCAATTAATATAAAATTTCATACTTATGTTTAAATTAATTAAACCATTGATTCAATTATTTATGGGGATTCCTCCTCCCATAAGGTTGAATCCTTTATTCTCATAAGCATTTGCAATTCTAAAACAACCATTTTTGTAAAAAAACCCATAACCATTTTATCTATAAAATATATAACATGAATAAAAAATTTTAGAGTGAACCAAAGAACAAAACCTACCACTTGAGTGCCCCCGAAGTATACGTTATCCTTTGGTCTATGAATAAAAGTCCCCTTTTCTTCTTTTTCTTCTTTATCGACCCCAAGATCTATGCATTTTTTAAAAACTCCATCCTCCTTTTTTATTTTCAAAGTCATTTTCATGCCATACAAAACCCCCCAATTTTCATCGTGAACCCTCATCCATCATAATTTACCCAATAATGACTCACTATAACACCAAAAATTCTTGGCATGCCTCCAACAACTCACATTTCAACTGCCAAACAATACAGTCTCCTCAATATTTTCTCACAACTCCCAATCAAACCCTAGCCATTATAATTTTTGCATGGTTAAAAAAAACAAAGACAAACCAAAAACTAACTCCAAAATTAGGGTTAACATCATGTTATGTAAATAAACATAATAATTATATTTAATAAAAACTTGAATGCTTATCCAGAACTTTAAACATTAAACAATCAAAGTTTCATACCTAGTTAACCCTTAGCTATTTAAAATTATGTTATCCTAAGTACCACCATAGTGAATTTCACCTAGGTTTAGGTTATATAAAGTTAATAAAATCCTTATGTTAAATGATCATAATTCACATGCATATGAAACTCATGTAAAACTAATTAATAAAATAATGATTCAATAAAATAATCATTATATGTCTATCCATACATCAAAATAAATGAAAATATTTTACTAAAATAATAATTAAACAACATTAAACCCATTAATATCTATTTAATAAGCAAATCAAGTGTAGTGAAGAAATCAGGACGTAACATCCTTTGCCTTTAAAATTGGTCATCATCCTGATGAATCTTATTTCAAACCAAAGTTATGAAATCAAAGAGAACATAGTAGTATTCACATAAAAAATTTAAATTCTTAAAAAAAACGTGGAAACATCCTATAGAAATCATCATATTCCTCCCAAATGGCATTATCCTTAGAATATTTATCCCATTAGACCTTGCATTATGATATTTCTTTTTTATGAAAACTAAGTTTCTGAGTCTCAATTATTTTGATTGGTTCTATTGCGAGCACACCAAAATATAGAAACTATAAATCATTCAAATCCAATACATGAGAAATATAAACTACATATTTTTTAAGATATGGCACATGAAAAACATTATGCAAGAGATCTAGAACTCGTAGCAAAGAAAGCCTATACATAAGTATATTACTCACTTCCAATAACTTAAAGGGTCCCACATATCTTGGTGAAATCTTCACAAATTCAACAAACTTAATTGAGTTCTTCTGAGGATTAACCCACTTAAATACTTTATCACCAATAGAAAATTATCTTGCTATCCTTTTAAGATTATCATAGCTTTTCTATCTATCATTGGCTTTAGCTAAACTTTTTCATATTGTCTTGACCTACTCCTCCATTTATATAAGCATTTTATGACCAAACCCTACCCTATCTTCAATCCTGTCCTAATTGATTGGTGGTTGATGCCTCATTCCATATAATGCTTCAAATAGAGCCATTTTTAAATCTGATTGGTAAGACTTATTATAGTTAAACTCTACTAGTGGAAGATACTCTTCTAACTTGCATTGATGATCCACCCAATAAGTTTGAATAAGATATTATATAACTTGATTTAATCTATCTATTTTTCCATTTATTTTTGAATGATATATAGTACTAAAATTTAATTATTTTCCCAAAGCTAAATTTAGAATCAACCAAAACCTAAATGTCATCCTTAGATCTTGATAAAAAATGATCTTTTCTAGAAACCCATGTAATTGATCACCTCTTTCATGAATATTTTTATAAACATTGGTGAATCATCAATCAAATTACCTAGCATGAAGTGAGCTACCTTGGTTAGTTTGTCAACACCACCAAGCTCATGTCATTATAGCTCAATGATAATGGAAAACCTTGGACAAAGTCCATACTAATTACCTAACACTTCCATTCTAGTATATCATGAGGATACAACAATCCTGATGAATGCACATGTTCAACCTTCATACATTAACACTCCAAACAATGAGACAATTTTTTTTGCATCTTTTTTAATTCATTTCCATAAATAAATAGGTCTTAACTTAGCCATGATCATAGTCACTCAAGGGTGACTTAAATAAGGGGCACTGTGCAATTTCTTTATCTCCATTATCCTCAAATTATTTCTATTAGGTACATACATTCTACCATTATACATCAAGAGACCATTATTATCCATATTTAATCATTTAAACTTAGGGTTCTGAGCATCCTCAAACAAAACTATATTAATTTTCTCATATAATTCATCCCTAGGGGATAATTTAACAACTTGATCAAGAAATGTACTCTTCATGTATCCAAATCTTTTATATACCTTCTACAACATAAGGCATCAACAACTCTAAATTCCTTACCATTGATGTAGATAATATGAAAATAATATTTGAATATGAAATCTAACCAATGTATCTAATTAACATTCATGTTTAGTTGGGTGAAGATATATTTGAGCCCAAAGTTATAATTCTTGAGATCAAATGGTTTGCCCAATAGATAATGCCTCCAAGCTTGTAAGGCATGCACTATTACAACAAGTTCCATATCATGTGGGGTATAATTTTCCTCATATGTTTTAATCTTCTTGGACTCATATGCTAAAATTAAACCATCTTGCATAAGAACTCCTCCAAGATTATCCTGAGAATCATTCTTGATTATTGATAACTAACCATTAGGATTAGGAACTCTTAGCATAGGTGTTGAATTAAGCCTCATTTTCAATTCTTAAAAGTACTTCTCACACTTGTCTAACCAATAAAACTCTGATTCTTTGATTGAGGAGATGTAATTGGGTTGGCTATTTTTGAGAAATTTGTAACAAATTTCTTGTAATACCTTGATAGTCCCATAAAACTTCTCACCTCATGAACATTATTGAGTTTTTTCCACTTCATTATGGCTCTTATCTTCATCAAATCAATTGAAATACCATCTACAAAGATAAAATTTCACAAATATTACACTTTCCTCTAGTATAATTCATAATTGGACCACTTACCATATAGTTTGTCATTTCACAAATGCTGTGAAACCAACTCCATATGTTGTAGATGTTCTTCCTCATTCTTAGAATAAATTAGGATAGCATCTTGAAAAAATAACATAAAATGATCCAGATAATCCCTAAACACACTATTCATGAGATTCATGAATGGTACTAGAGAATTTTTTAATCTGAAAGGCAATAGTGTAGATTCATAGTGCCCATACAAAGTTTTGAACACTATTTTGGGAATATCTTCTTCTCAACTTCTCAACTGGTGATATCTCACTTAGAGATCTATCTTAGAGAAAATTGTCTCCTCATGCATTTGATTAAATATATCATCAATGTGAGGAAATATGTACCTATTCTTAATTTTTACTTTGTTTAACACCCTAGAATTAATACATAGGCATAACGTACCATCATTCTTCTTAAAGAACATGACTAGTGTACCCCATGGGCAAACACTTTGTCAAATCAACCCTTTAGATAATAACTTATATAGTTGAGATTATAACTCAACCAACTCTATATTCCTCCACCTATAAGGTGCTTTGGATTATGGTTTTAAACCATGTGTTATGTCAATTGAGAAAGTAAGCTCACTCTTTGGTGGTAATCCCAATAATTCCTATGAAAACACATCTTGAAAGTTATTAATAAAAGGGTAATTATCAATATATGATTACTTAGATTCCTATATTTCATTTATTTTAATTATAAATGTCTAACATCCTTTCTTGTGAGCCTTCTTAATTTGAATTATATAACTCTACCTTAGATTTAACTCCCTTTTCTCATCCTAAATTTGAGTTAGATTCCCAAAATCATCCTGACATTCCACATTGTGAAGATAGCAGTCTACTTAAGCTTTATGATTAACAAGCTGATTTACCCCTAGAATTATATTATATGATCCTAGTGGTACTTCATAAAGATATATTATTATGTGAATTTAGGAAATTCAATTCTAGCTTCCACTAAGAACCTATTAACTTTGACCTTGGCTTCAATCCCATTTTACATTGACCATGTATTTGCCATTGAAACATCTTTATTATATAACTTAGAAAGAATTTATGGATAAATAAAAAATTATGTAGATCTCATATCAATCTAAATAAAAATAGGTTAACCAAAGATATTACCTATAACCTCTATAGGTGAGACTTGAAAATCAACTTTAAGATTGTTAACAACTACATGAATTCTCTATTGAAAGATTATTTACTTCATAGTACCCTTATATTTTCCTTTAGACTTTCCTTGAGTACATTCCCTAGCATAATGATCACCCTTGTATATGAAACATTTTCCAAGTGGTCCTTTCCTTTTCAACTATTGGTTCCCCTTGAAACTAGGCTTGAATCCACATTTTACTTTCTTACTACCTGAGAAGTTACTGAATTTAGCATTCTAATTCTTGAACTAATTCTTAGAAATTTTATTCCTTTTCTATTTATTCTCTTTAACAGTGGGTTTATAACCTCTAAAATTTTTATTAAACTTCTCTTTGACTTGAGATAGAGACTTCAATTTTGACTCTTGCTTAACTACCTTCTCAAAGACATAGTCCATCATACATAGCCCATGCATATCTAGCTCACACCCAATTTGGAATTTTAATTCCGTAATAAAATTTCAAACACAAAACCTTTTGTCTTCCTGGTATTAAGGAAAATATTTTAGGATCTTAGTGAACTATTCCTAGTATTCATTCACTAAAAGATATCCCTACTTTAAATTATTAAAAATATGTTAGCTTCTAGTCAAAATACAACTGAGGAAACCATCATGTTATAAAAAAAACCATGAATTTATCCCATGTGGTGGTAGTGTATTTAATGTTCATTTTTAGATTCTTATTTACCCACCATGTTGCCGCTTCTCTAACAAGTTGATATACTCTCAAAAATACCTCAGTAAATTTTGAGTAATTATGGATCTCAAAATAATTTTCCATTTATATCCACCATGCATTATCACATCCCTTAAAATAATTCCATCAAACTTAGGAGGGTTAAATTTCATCATTACTGTGCACTTCTTGTAGCTACATAAACCTTTGCATCCTGTAGCACCTCATCATGCCTATGCTCTTGATAAACCTCATATTGAGTTTATTGATTAACATGGTGCTCTTAGGATGTTCCCAATTGACTTCCTTGAAATGAACATACACTTCTTATTATAAGTCCATGATTTTATCCCTGGATTCATGCATGGTTGCAATAATATGATCTAACTTTGTAGCTTAATGAAAAATTGGTTTGGATCTACTTGAGGGTTAGTGTTTTAAGTACCCTCACCTTCAGGTCTATTATGTCCTATTATCCTTTCTAATTAATAGGATAATTATAATATTTTATTGAAATCATTAAGTTCTAGAGTTTGAACTTGGATCTAAAAACCAAAATTTTAGAACTCCATTGGGTTTAACTCAAAAATGGCATTTTTTTTTTAAATTTTACTTTAATAATCTAATCTAGTTTATTATTATTTAAGATAAGTTAATTGATATTTAAATAAATGCATATTTTATAATTAATTTATTATTATTCATTTAGATCATGATAAAATTAAAAAATTTAATAGAATTACAAATTAAATCCATCACAAACTTATATATGTTGAATAATAACTCAAACAACTACTAAAAGTTTATACAATAATATTATATAAAAAGAGTATCCAACTGCTAGTTATCAAATTATAATAATACAAAGTTCTTACATCATAGTGAATATAAATAAATATATCATTCCACAGAACAAATGAGTATATATAACCTCATCATATGTACATAAAATGTAATCATGAGTAAAAGTACCTATCTGCTCACTACTGGAGGAGAGGTAGAGCATCATCAGAGTGACTATTTTCCACACTAACTACTAACCATAGATTCCCCACATATTTTACAAAGTAGGGAATGGCCCTCCCTTCATGGATGAATAGATGATAATGGTACATGTATCAAGAAGTCAACTAGAACCTATGTATTTTAGGATTTTAACTACATACAACATATCATCAATAATTCTATTCTAACATGACATCATACATACATGAATATTAATAAAATAGGTGAAATTTTAATATTTTAATATAAATATTACTTTAGACAAAGTTTTCATATGGTTTATTGATCTAATATATAAATCATATTCACACACACTCAATTGTGTTTAATTTAATCCATGTATTAATTACTCTAAATAAATTCTTGAGAACCTTGTCACAATAATATTCCCTAGTGTCATTACTACTAAAATTACTAAATAAGTTAGATACAAGATTTCCACATAATTTTTATATAGATTTATTATTAATTCCATAGTAATTAAATACAAATAAACAACTTGAAATAATTACATGTGATATAATAACAACTTAATATCTACTATCATAGTTCCTAAGTTCCAATACAACTCAAAGACCATTTTCAATAAGGAAATATTACAAATAAATTGTTTTCCAACAATATTCATAATATTTAAGTATTTATCAATTTCATACAAACACCACTTTTCATAAGCATTATAATAAAAATAATACAATTCAAGAATTTCACAATAAATCCTAATCTAACCAACAAATAATAATAAATACAACATTATTTGTTCTAATTAACAATTTATCATTTTCTTCATAATTTATAACTGAATCAATATATTATAAATTATTGTTTACATCATAGTTTGCATATGAATGAATTTATTCACTATAGCTAAACATCTACTTACAAAATTATCTTCACACAACACACACACACACACACACACACACACACACACACACACACACACACACACACACACACACACAAAGTATGCCCACTTATATTTATATAATTTTTAAAACCTAGCCACTTATTTTCTAATGTCATGATATATACATATAAATGGTCATACATACATATATACACACACACATACATACACCACACCCACACACACACACACACACACATAATTATGTGTGTGTGATATCCTAAACTTCCAACTTAAAAAACATTAAATCAAATTTAAACTAAAATATAAATCACATTAACGCTACAAAATGCTTAAAACCTAATTAAATGCATTAAAACACAAACACAAAATGTGAAATATTTTGTTGTGTAATATATGGTACATCAACTTATTGAGATCATTCAAAAAAAATTTAAAACATAAACTAAATATCCATGACCTCAAAATAGTTCAACTTAAACCATTTTACAAATGTTTAAAATTAGTTTGGTCTATACAGTTAACATTATCTATCAAACTGTTGGAGAGTTATCATGATGATGTCATGCTGGTGTCCTATTGAATAGATGAAGTGTTTTGATAGCTTATGTGATAATGAAAAAGTGTGTAATGTATTTATCCTAACTTTGCTTGAAGTATACTTGGTTGATCTTCAGTGTTGACATGTATACAGAACATTAGGGATGAGTATGGTGATTTGATCATGTGAAAGGAGTACTATTAGAAGTCAAGAATGCTTTGAGTGCTTGTTTGCATGAGTGTATTTCATTTGGTTGATCATAGTTTTCATATAGACACTTTGGGTCTAGTGGTATAAAATCTAAGTAGGTAGTTTGATGACATCACCATTGCCACATGTGAATGAGTCAAGGGGAGTTGGTCATATTGTTGTAATCACATTAATACCTAATTGTTGTGTGTTATATATCAATTCGTGCATCAAAGTATTATCAAAGATATGAGGCTAAAAATTTGGCTTCTCTATTAGAATTCATTATTTTCCTATAGCCAAATTTACAAAAGGGTTCAAGCAAAGGTGAGTAAGCATGTTGATGACGTCAGCATTCACATGCTTAGAGGTGTCAGGATAAAATGATCATATGGTTTGTTCATTTTTGTGTCAAGTTTATTTATGGTAAATTTTAGATCATGTGATGTAGTGTGTCGAAAGATATGTATATGAAAATTTGGCTTCCTAGGTAGTTTGACTGTGTTTTTCCATACTTAGCCAATTTTGCAATATGGTAAGAAGAGCCGAGTGCAAATTTTGGTGGTGTTATATCTTGTACATGTGAAGCTGTCAATAGAAACTGATTATATGGGTTTGTTTAGTTTTAAACATAGATGATTTATGATAAATTTGAGATCATGCACTACAAACATGATAAAATTTATGTAGGATAAAAGTTGGTATCCCAAAAAAAGTATAAGCATAGTTGGCTCTATAATATAAGTTCTTGAGAAGGCATTTTAATGGTGTTATATCTTACACATGTGAGGGTTCCAGGATTTGTTTGTTATATGGTTAGATTCCTCTTTGAAAGGAGAACATATGGTGTAATTTATAGGACATGAGACTAATTTTTGGCAAAAGATATATATATCCAATGTTGGCCTTCCAAGCATATTATAAGGGTCCCCATACTTAGTCAATTTTTAAAGTATTAAAGATCGAACAAGATCAATAGTGTACGTTACTCCAAGAAGTCAAGAAGTAGCGAGATGAGGATAGGTTCATGATGTTTAATGATTGAGAAAACATACAAGATAAGGATCTAACGATGAGTGAGTGTTCTTATAGATTTATCAAATGTTGAGTGTTGATCATTAAAGACCTGGTTAATCTATAGAGATTGATAGATCATGTGGAGTCAACATTATAAGATTTCATGAGATAAGGTCAATGTGACTAAAGTTTAACATCTGAGAATTGGCACTTATGCATTAAATATTAGAAGATATTAATGGTGTGTATTTGATCTAAGCTGAGAGGACATGATATGGGAGCATTGTGTTTAAAGGTTAACTATGACCATTTTTATTCAAATCTTTGAATTTAACATAGGGAAAAATAAGAGCTATGTATTTTGACCATATATTTTGATAGAAGTTGAATTTAATAGTGTTTTAAAAATAAAATATGCAGATGACTCCATGGTGCATCTAATTAATCTGATTTGAATATCTACAAGTGTGTATAGTCAGATTTAATAATGTCTAAGTTTGACTATGTATTCATGCTTCTTCTACAAGTGACCCAAAAAAGGATGTTTAAGCTTGTGTTGATGTTGTTTTGATGTCTCATGGTGAATTGGCTATTGGGGATTGTTTTAGAATCTATGAGGATGCTCTATGAGTATTCTAGAAGTGTGATAAATCTACATTAATTATGAACAATGATTAAAAAGTTGACTATATGTTTGATAATGGTGTTCCAACATATAAGGTCTTTATTTGAGTTGTTTAAGCATACATAGAGGAGATTTAAGATGATTATGATCATTTTAGGATGTCAAAAGGGACATAAGAAGTGGACCCATGTATTTGAAAGTGATATTATATATATATATATATATATATATATATTATAAAAAGTGATAAATGAGGGAATGGGTTCACATGAGACCTATAAGGGCTACAAGGGCCTTATTAAAAGTTATCATTCCTTAAGGGTGACCCACAGATGCTATGGCCAACCTATGAAGAATGTATTGTGTTATGTCTTCATATGATAGATGTCTTAATGGTTAAGAAATGCTTAAAGACTGACCAAGGTGGTGTTTATCATGATTTCTCTATAAATAGTAAAATCAAGGATGGTGATTTCCAGACTAGGTCACAGAGACTTGGGAGAGATTTAGCATAGGCTTGTGTATGTGTTATGTGGAGTGAAGGAGGGGTAGGATGATTTAAGGATATGTTAAAGATCTGAATAGATTGAAGACTATTTGTATTACCTATAGGTCATAATTATATTGGTAGAATAGCGATCTTGTAAATTGGGTGTGAGTGATAAGTATAGGTCCATCATCAAGTGTTAAAGACATCAATTTAGAGGTGAATGTGTTCATAGGTTTTGTTATGGTAGCTTAACATTTAAGGTGTTTATAGCCTCCTTACAAGGTGAAACTTGTTAAAAGTCTAGTTTTTGAAGCACCTTATGGGATTATAGTCTCACTAAATAGGGATTATAGTTCCTTGATCATTTATAGATGGTCTAAATTAGATCTTGTTATTATAGGATAGTATTTCAATCGTAGGTTCTAGTGGATTTTCTACCCCAAGAGGGTTTTCCATGTATGTCATGTGTTATGTGATTGATCCTACATTGTCTCTCTTGCTCATCACTATGAATGTTGTGTTGATACCTCTATGTGTACCAAAAATGTCTGTAGTATTTAAAAACACTTCTCATTTTAGAATTCTATGAATTCATAGCATGAGTAGTATGTTGTGGTAATTTAATGTTACCTATGATGAAATAGCAACAAAGAAATGTTTAACTATCCACACATATTTATATTAATTGGTGTTTTGGAGCCATCATGGTCCAATTATTTATAAATTATAATTATATTTCCTAATTCTAGAAAATTATTATCAAAACATAAATTATAGACTAATATAGATGAATATTTATAGTTAAATATAAGCTAAAGTGGTATGGTTTAAAAAGAAGCAAAAGAGAAGGGTAAGGCAGAAAGAAAATAAGTGATTGTTGATCCTTGACTCAAATTTCATATGACAAAGTTTAAATTATAATTGAACTTGCATTTAACCAATATATAATGCAAAATAGCATAAGCTCAGATATCACCACATACTAGGGAAATTTATAAGGGTAATATGGACTCATACAAGTAAGAACTATATTTTGCTTTAAATATTTGTTACCCAACTCAAATAGCATAAGCACATCTAAATATAGAATAAATGAAATGAAGAAAATTTGAGGTCCTTTAACCAATTTATCATAGGCACAAATTATTAATAATGTATCACAAATGCAAATTAAAAATTCAAAGAAACTATTCAAATTCAAGCTTTAGAACCAACAATTAAGAGAAATTTATATTAAATATTGACACATCAAATTTGGACAATCTTTGTAGCATTACTTGATTATATTAATTACTCTATGTATACAAGTTTTGATAAATAATCTCTCCCTTTAAAAGATGGTAATAAATGTCTTTTATATAAAGATTAGACAATATACCAGTCAGTTACAAGATACAAAATATAAGGATAGTTATCCTTCTTCATAAATTTATATAATACATTTGATTTTTTACATTGGATTAACCTAGTGGCAAATATGCTAATAGAATAACATATTCCTTTTACAAAATAATATTCCTATTTTCAATATTACAATGTTTTTACAAAAAGGAATTGTTATCACCTTAGAAAACCCCTTAATTGAAGATATACAAGGTACACCTCTCCAACCAATACAATTGGATCTTCTCAGAGTGTGGGTGACTCTATATTGAGAAGAACCTCTAGAGAGGGTTGGTTCCCTTAAGATATATCTCTAAACTATTCTAATTTTTATTTTTTAGGATGAAAAGGGAGAAGAAAATTGAAACGGGAAATCATATCTAATGGGTGATACACCTTAATTATTGGTCTTCTTTAAAAGCTTTTTGAAACTGAGTAAGACACACATATTAATCTAAAGGAAAACTTTGCTTTCAATCTTGAATATCAATATTTCAAAAGAAGATCTAAAAGAAGTTTGTAAAGCAAATTCAAATCCTAACTCTTCCATTTACCTATAGAGGATGATATGTTCATAGTAGGTGTGGAAAAGACCTAAAAAAGGGTAAGTATATTCCACTTGTATGTTGATACACAATCAAATTACACTCTATTTTGATCCAAAACCATATGACAAACAATCTTCTTTTATTGATAAATGGTGTCAATTACAATTTTTGTTCTGCTTGAGGAATTGTCGAAAATTGGCTTCAAAAAGCTAATATACATGTTTAAAAATAAGGTCCAGCCAATGTGTAATTGAAAGGGAAGAAGGATTAGTCTTGGTTAGCTAACTCAAGACCTAATCCATTTACAATATTAAAACAATTCATAAAAAATATCTAAATTTCATGAAATTCACATGTTCTTCCATTTGGCATAGAAGGAAAGTGGTGGGCCTATGGACAAGTCAAACTCCCGTTCATGAAATTCTATGCCAACCTTTGATGTCTTAACTCAAGCTTGAAGTGATTGAAATTATTTGAAAGCCTTTAATAAACATGATAATCAAGGATAGATGTAACACTTGTCAATTAGCCAACTAAAGTGCAAGACAAATCAACCCAAATAGCCTTCACTTACATGAAATGGTACTTAAAATCTGAAACATGCATGGTATCTCCAATATAATATCATATATGTAGTGTGGAACCTCAATGTAAACTCCTTGATAGCCTTTTTCGATGCTAATCCCAAACTTGACACTTTGACCAAATAGGCCCAAAAGCCAATCTATGCACTTGAACTCTAGGAAACATTAAAAAAACACCATGAAACCTAAAAAAACAATGAAACATTTATAAAACAAATTTTATCATCACAATATATGTGATTTTGAAGAAAAAACTCTCGCCATTCTCTCAACAGTGTTAACTAGGCCTATTTTGCTTTGTCTTCCTATAGACTGGCCATTTGATCAAGATAGTAGAGGAACTTCTAGGATTATTTATGATCACATGAGGATTTTAGGATGAATAAAAAGACATAGAATTCAAACTCCATTGATTATATCCCATTGAACTAATTTTTACTTATTTTTTCATGCTTTTTTCCATTAAAACCATGATTTTTGCCTTCATCTATATAAATCCATGCATAAAATTCAAATTTATGGAATAATATCTTAGTTTACTTGACATTTTAATTTTTTTTATGTTACTCCATGATGATTTGATTTTAAGAAAATTAACTTTTCTCAAAACTAGTTTTTTGAGGGTTTTGAAGCTAAATCTTCAAAATGATGATTCATGAAGTAAAAACATCCAAATCCCAAAATGTTTCTATTGATACATATAAAACTGACCCCATAAAATCCTTAAAAATATTGGGTTCCCATGCAAAATATATGAAAAATTATCACATGGAGGAAATTTGCCTGTAGGATTTAGCTTGCATTCTGGGCTACCTATGCTCATAAAAATTGTTCATAAATTACATCCCATAAAATTATCTAAATTATTCATGAATTATAATTACATATGGGTCCTAAAAACATTCTAAGATAATTTATACAAATTCCACACATGGTGAAAGATACGAGCATTTGAATAGGAGGCTTGGAAGGGTGTCTAAAACTATAAAAAGTGAAAATCTTCACCAAGATAAAAATAAATATTCCCTAGCTTCAAAAATATTTAAAAAATAATTATGGGACATTTACCATGCTATCAAAACACTCTAAAAATTCTCCTTATTTAAAAATTCAAAAAATGCCTTTTTGGCTCATATGCATATTTACTTACAAAAGCCTATGAGCATGGTTTGCATAAAATTTGGATTTTTTACACTCTTTAAAGGTCTTATTATGATTTAAAAACATCATACCATACTTATCAATCTTTTAACTATACCTAGAAACCTCTGTGGCACTCTAGAACATTGCCTGCTCTAATAGTGGCTTCCAAAAGACATGCTGATGATTGTGACAAAAAATTGAGTATATAAACTCATCCAATAGCCTTGGATTTTTTTTATAATATTATCCAAATCATTATTACCATGCTTAAAATTTTTCAAGTAAAAATTTCACCTGTAGCTCTCAAAATCCTCATTTTTCCTTTGAAATTGACCCTTGTGCATGGACTGTGTGCATAATAGACTAAGTTTTCACTTTTTGAAGGTTATTTAATGCAGATTTATAGGTTTTAAATTTAAAAATAAGATTTAATTATCATATTATATTCCTTTAAATAAGTTTAGAAACAACCTCTACACCTATTTCAAGCATACTTTCACCCTCTAACAATGTATTTTAGGCCTTTTACTAGAAATTTTTGTAAAATAAGTCACTACTATCTCATTTTTAACTTTAAAATGATTCATAGTATCTTTAATCAGGGTCATGATAATTTTAGTTTTTGTTTATTTAAGAGAGATGGAAAAATTCCACCCCAAAACACCTTTTATTCAAGATAAACTTTGAATTGAGCTTGTTAGTAGAAACTATGAGGGCTATTATGACTATAGGAGAAAGTTTAGGTTGCCTTATAGGTGATTTACAATGGTATTTTGTAATATATTTAATTTCCTATAATACTTTTACCTTTCATGGAATTGTTAAGTACCACTTAAACACAACACCCACTCATAAGGATGTCAAAACCCTTAGTGAGTACTCCAAAGTACCAATTTTCCTCCTTGGTTGTAGGCTCTCATTGATTTCCACTATTTAAACTTGTTTTTATTATGCCTAGGGAACCCTTTTATCATCTCCATGTCCATTACATTATCATAACTTCATATGAACCTTGAATTAGCTCATACACACTATCACAACATAGTCCTAGCCTTCAACCCTCCACATTGTCTTGGAAAACACCCTATTTGGAAGGTTGTATGCGAGTGTTGAGGTGGTTGTAGTTGAATACAGTAATTTAATAACTCTTTTCACTAATAACTTAGTTCATTAAAACTTTAATTCTTAGGAAAACATGAATCACTCCCATTCGCATAAAAATCTAATAAGTATTATCCTTATAGAAACCCTTGGTATGACTATAGGCCTTTCATAAAACATGGCTGAAGGTGAGTGTCTGATGTAACCCTTGACTGAGACATATTTTTATTTAGGATATCATGGTTTTATATTAATAAAATATCACTTTCATTACAACATCCTTCTAATAAGAAATCTCACTCTAGGCCTTGGCTCTTTAAAACTCTTGAAACTTGAGTATAAGCATGTTGTTTTCATGTCTATTAGCCCTTATATAGAATATAGCTAAGGGTATTGATTCTCTACTCAATCATCAAGTTATTATGAGCCTTTATCATAACATTTTATGGTTCATGATCCATATTCTCCTTGAAGTGACAGTGATCAAATCCTTGTAATATCATCTATTTCCAAGTCCATGTACCTAGATATAGGTCTAGCCTTAGGGTTGTAAGTGTACCTTTGAGAGGGTTATAAGTGAATTTGACCTCATAATTCTACCCATTTAGGTCCATTAATATTGATTTCCTCAACGAAAAATAACCCATAATGTTTTGAAAGGTATAGGCTTGCAAGTCTTTATGACAGTGACTATAGGGTGATATTTGAATGAAAATTGTCCTTATTTACTATTTTACCATCTACTAAGGGTAAGCCTTCTTCATTGTAATTTATTTTTTACCCTTGGTGACTAACACCCTCACCAATAATAGATGAGGTCAAGCACAAGTTTGTAGGATTTCATCTTGTCCTTGAATTTGATTATATGTGGAATGTACAGAATAAAATAAGGTTCTTTTACATTTAGAAACTCAAACAAAAGTGTTTGGTGTCCTATTAACCTCATAACCTACTTATTAACAACCTTTGATCACCAATGAAGGATTTTTTACTTAAGCTCCCCTACCTTCATGAAATAGCTTCTTGACTATAAATTACTATCCTTAAGGGATAGCTATAGGTGTCTAACAATACCCTTAAGTCACTTAAGGCCTATAGGTAACCACTTTGATTGTCTGTATGAGTCTTCTTGAAAATCTCAAAACCCTCCTTGCAATACATATTATCTATTGACCATAATCACCTCTTGAAATATTTTACTATTTATATCTTGGACTTGATATGGGGGTTGTAGGGTACTACTGTATGAAAAATAACATGTATATAACCTTGAGAGTGGCTCAAAGGAGGATTTTGATCCTTATTCCATTCTTAATTAAGCTTGATGAGGTCATTTTCACTAATCATAAAGTGAGACCATTATCCTTGAAACATTATGACTTCATTGGATTTCTTGGCTATGTGAACCTAATGTCTGTCTTTTTCATGATTGAATATACCCATGAATGGCCTACAAACACTCTTCTCATGCTCATATTTCTCCTTGATCTACCTTTGGCTCCATAGGGTGATATCATTGAATGGAGGTGGGGTTTTAGGGGTGAGTGAAGTGTAAATACATGAAGAATGATGGATGAAACTCATGAAAGGATGTGAAAAGACATAAAACATAGTGTTAAAGGAAAAGCATGATAGTGGTATGGGGAGGTTGAGATGGAGGTGAGAGAGAAGCACTTGGAAGCAAGATAAGACCAAGCTAAAGAATTGAATGCAAACAAAGATTCCTCATCACCACTTCACATGAATTTTAATGCCATTAGGGGAGGGAAAGATACTAAAATTAAAACTTGGTTTTCTCCAAAAACCTTAAAATTTGCAAAGAAACCTTAACAAATGCTAAACTAGCCCTTTTGATAGACATAAGAGCATGGAAATAGGATAAGCAATGAATTTTTTGGAGGATTTATTTGAGAAACTAATTGAAAACATGAAAACCATGATGGAAACCTTGTAAACATGAATTTATTGAAAACTTGAAGTTGCCATCTCCTTCCATGATCGTACAACCTTCCTTTGTAAGCATGCCAATACTAAATATTGACTAGATGAGTTTGTAATCATTATTTGACCTTGAATTGCATGAATAATAGCTTTAAAAGGTTATATAAAGGTATAAAAAGTTCTCAAGATTCTATAATAGTTTGAATTTTTTTGAAACTCTACCTTG
Source organism: Torreya grandis (assembly GCA_037957365.1). Lineage (NCBI taxonomy): Eukaryota > Viridiplantae > Streptophyta > Pinopsida > Cupressales > Taxaceae > Torreya > Torreya grandis. The sequence continues at coordinate 1,822,880 of JARHVA010002074.1, forward strand.
GTGAAGAGAAATTAGAGAAAACTAGTTGCCTTTCTAGTTGCAAGGCAATATAAATTGACCTATCTTTAACTGAATGGTTCATGATCCTAGATAATCCAATTGAAGAGCCACTTAGACCATCAAGAATCTATCTAAGTCTACTTTTTTTCACCCAAAATTTTAGACCTGTACCCTTCCTCAATAGTCTGTACCACTCCTAAACCTGCAATCAAGTCTCTTTGTGTAAATTAGGAAAGTACCAATAGAGGATAGGTTTTAGCCCTATATATCCATGAAAATCCATAAAACTCTTGATAAATCTTGGATATGCCCTGTAATTGATATCCCCTACCCCTAATATATGGAATATGTACTTCTCTTGAAAAAAGAGAGAAAAGGACTTATTTTGGCCTTTAAAAGAAATATTTCACTTTCACCACTTGAAATGGAAGCTTTGAGAAGTATTACGTGATATCTCATGCAAAAGTATAGATTTAAACCTTTTTCATGTTTTAATATTGTGAATTTAGCATGTGTGGGGTAAAAAGGGCCCCTTTTGGCTTAATTAGCATATAAGATCACCTTTTCAAGATTGGAAACTTTAGGATTAAGCCATTTTAATGTTTTTAAACATATTCAAAGCTATTTTTGAATAAAATATGCCTTTTTAAAACCACGTTTTGATATTTTCCACTATAATTTTCTCTTCAAGGTCAAAATTCATCGATTTGACCCATTACAAAGGGCCATTGACCAGATTTAGGAATGTTTCGAATGATAGAGTTAGTAATTTGGCCTTAAATTATTTAACTAGTAGGCTAGGCAACCCCCAAAAGTTACAAAAATTCTATCCTACTGGTCAAAGAAGTTAAGGCCAAATTACTACCTCTATCATTCAAAACATTCCTAAATCTAGTCAATGACCCTTTGTAATGGGTCAAATCGATAAGTTTTGACCTCGAAGAGAAAAGTCTTGTGTAAAATGTCAAAAAATGGTTTCACAAAGGAATATTTTATTCTAAAATATATTTGAATATGTTTAAAAACATTAAAATGGCTTAATCCTAAAGTTTCCAATCTTGAAAAGGTGATCTTATATGCTAATTAAGCCAAAAGGGGCCCTTTTTACCCCACATATGCCAAATTTGCAATATTAAAACATGAAAAATGTCAAAATATTTATTTTTTCATGAGATAACATGTAATAATTCTCAAAGCTTCCATTTCAAGTGGTGAAAGTCAAATCTATCTTTTTAATGGCCAAAATAAGCCCTTTTTCTATCATTTTACAAGAGAAGTATTTATTCCAAATGGATTCCATACATCAAGGGAAAGGGTTATAAATTATAGGGCATATCCAAGATTTATCAATATTTTCATGTCTTTTCATGGCTATACAGGCCAAAAACCAATCCTCTATTGGTACTTTCCTACTTTACACAACGAGACCTGATTGCAGGTTTAGGAGTGGTATAGACTATTGAGGAAGGGTACATGTCTAAAATTTTGGGTGAAAAAAAGTAGACTTAGAGATATTCCTGATGGTCCAAGTATCTCTTCAATTGGATTCTCTAGGCTCATGAACCATTCAGTTAAAGATAGGTCAATTTATTTGCCTTACAACCAAAAAGGCAACTAGTTTTCTCCACTTTCACTTCACCAGGGTAGAGTTTCAATGAAATTAAAACTATTATAGAATATTGAGAACTTTTAATACCTTTTTATAACATTTTGAAGCTATTATTAATGCAATTCATGGTCAAATAAGGATTACAAATTCATCTAGTCAATCTTCAGTATTGCCATGCTTACAAAGGAAGGTTATACGATCATGGAAGGAGATGGAAACTTTAAGTTTTTAATAAATTCATGTTTATAGGGTTTCCATCATGGTTTTCATGTTTTTAGTCAGTTTATTAAAGAAATCCTCCAAGAAATCCATTACTTATCCTATTTACATGCTCCTATGTCTATCAAAAGGGTTAGTTTAGCATTTGTTAAGGTTTATTTGCAAATTTTAAGGTTTTTGGAGAAAACCAAGTTTTAATTTTAGTCTCTTGTTCTCCCCCAATGGCATTCAAAGTCATGTGAAATGGTGATGAGGAGTCTTTTTTTGCATTCAATTATTTAGCTTGATCTTATCTTGCCTCCAAGTGCTTGTCTATCACCTCCATCTCAACCTTCCCATACCACTGCCATGCTTTTCCTTTAACACTATGTTTTGTATCTTTTCACCTCCTTTCATGAGTTTCATCCATCATTCTTCATGTCTTTCCACTTCAATCACCCCTAAAACCCCACCTCCATTCAATGATATCACCTTATGGAGCTAAAGGTAGATCAAGGAGAAATATGAGCATGAGAAGATTGTTTGTAGGTTATTCATGGGTATATTCAGTCATGAAAAGGACAAACATCAAGTTCACATAGCCAAGAAATCCAATGAAGTCATAAGGTTTCAAGGATAATGGTATCCCTTTATGATTAGTGAAATTGAACTCATCAAGCTTAATTAAGAATGGAATAAGGATCAAAATCCTCCTTTGATACACTCTTGAGGTCATATATAGGATATTGTTTGTACAATAGTACCTTATAACCCCCATATCAAGTCCAAGATATAAATAGTAAAATATTGCAAGAGGTGATTATGGTCAATAGAGAATATTTTTTGTAAGGAGGGTTTTGAGATTTTCAAGAAGAATCATACAAACAAAAAAGTGGTTACCTATAGGCCTTAACTGACTTAAGGGTATTATTTGACACCTACAACTAGCCCTTAAGGATAGTAATCTATAGTCAAGAAGCTATTTCATGAAGGTAGGGGAGCTCAAAGACAAAATCCTTCATTATTGAGAGAATGTTATTAAGAAGTATTTTATGAGGTTAATAAGAAACCAAACATTTTTTAAGGTTTCCAAATGTAAAAGAACCTTTTTCTATTCTGTACATTCCACATATAGTCAAATTCAAGAATAAGATGGACTCCTACAGGCCTGTGCTTGACCCCATCTACTATTGGTGAGGGTGTTAGTCACCAAGGGTACAAAATAAAGTACAATGAAAAAGGATTACCCTTGGTAGATGGTAAAGGATTAAATAAGGACAATTTTCATTCAAATATCACCCAATAGTCACTATCATAAATACCTATAGGCTTGTAACTTTTTAAACAAGCTAATTTGGTTACATGATGAGCTTTCTCAGCTTTTGGAAGTTTGTTTAGAAACTAAGGTGTATGGGTTATTTTTCATTGAGGACCTCAATATGAATTGTCCTAAATGGGTAAAATTATGAGGTCAAATGCACCTAAATCCCTCTCAAAGGTACACTTACATCCCTAAGGCTAGACCTATAGCCAGGTAGGTGGACTAGGAAATAGATGATATTGTAAGGATTTGATCACTGTCACTTCAAGGAGAATATGGATGATGAACCATAAAATTTTATGATCAAGTATCATTATCAATTGATGATTGATCAAAACATCAAGACCCCCATCTATAGTCTGTATAGGGCCTAATAGACATTCAAACAACATGCCTATATTCGAGTTTCAAGATTTTTAAAGAGCCAAGGCCTAGAGTGAGATTTATTGTTAGAAGGATGCTGCAATGAAGGTGATATTTTATTTATCTAAAAAAATGATATCCTAAATAAAAAAAAGTATCATTCAATGTTTACATTATACATTCAGCTTTAGCCATGTTTTATGAAAGGCTTGCAGTCAAACTAAGGGTTTCTCCAAGGACAATACCTATGAGATTTTCCTATGAATGGGAGTGATTCATGTTTTCATGAGAATTCAAGGTTTTATGAATCAAGTTCTTATTGAAAATAATTCTTAAAGTACTGTAGTCAACTATATCCACCTTAACACTCACCTAAAACCTTCTAATTAGGCTCTTTTCCAAGATAGTGTGGAGGTTTGAAGGCAATGATTGGGTTATGGCAATTTGTATGAGCTAAATCGAGGTTCATAAGTAGTTATGATAATAGAATGGGAATGGAGATAAGGAAAGGAGCCCTAGGCATAAGAAAAGCAAGGTCAAATAGTGGAAAGAAATGAGAGCCTATAGCCAAAGAGGGAAATTGGTAATTTGGAGTACTCACTAAAGGTTTTGACATCCTTTTGAGGAGGTGTTGTGTTTAGGTGGTACTTAATAGTTCCATAAAAGGTAAAGGTCTTAAAGGACATGAAATATATTCTCAAATACCATCCTAAACCACCTATAAGGAAACCTAAACCTACTCCTATAGTCATATTAGCCCTCATAGTTTATACTAACAGGCTCAATTCAAAGTTTCTCTTGAATAGAAGGTGGTTTGGGTTGGAATTTTTCCCTCTCTCTTAAATCAATGAAAACTCACATTATCAAGACCCTGATCAAAGCTACTAAGAAGCATTTCCAAGTTCAAAAGGAGATAGTAGTGACCTATTATAGGGAATTTGTGAGTAAAAGGCCTAAAATGCATTGGTTAAGGGTCAAAGTATGTTTGAAACAAGGGTAGAGTTTGTTTCCAAGCTTATTGAAAGGACTATTATAATAATTAAAGATTATTTTGACCTTGTAAACCTCTCAAACTCCATGAAATCACCTTCAAAACATGAAAACTTAGTTAATTATGAACATAGTCCATGCACAGGGGTTAATTTTGAAGGAAAATTGAGGATTCTAGGAGATACAAGTGGAATTTTGTTTGGAAATTTTGTACACATGGTCATCATGAGTTGGATAATCTTTTGAAAATTTTTGTCACATTCATCAACATGTCTTTTGGAGGCCACTATTGGAGTAGGCAATGTTATGGAGTGACATAGAGGTTTGTAAAATATTGATAAGAATGGGATGATGTTTTTACATCATAACCAAACCTTTCAAGAGTGTTAAAACTCGAAATTTTATGCAAACCATGCTCATACAGGGTTTTACAAGTAAACAGGCATATAGGCCGAATAGACAGTTTTTAAATTTTTGAATAAGGAGGATTTTTAGAGTGTTTTGATAGAATGATATGGGTCCCATAATTATGTTTTTATAATTTTTGAAGTAAGGGAAGAGTTAATTTCATCTTGGTGAAGCTTTTCACTTTTTGCAGTTCTTGACATCCTTATAAGCCTCCTGTTCAGTTGCTCGTATCTTTCACCATGTGTGGATTTTGGCCAAAAAATATTAGTATATTTTGAGGAATCATATGTAATTATAATTAATGAACAATTGAGATCATTTGATGGGATGTAATTTATGAAAAAACATTAAGAGTGTAGGCAGCCCAGAATGTAAACTAAACCCTATAGGCAAATTTCCTCCACAATGATAAATTTTCATATCTTTTTCATGGGAATATATTATTTTTAATGATATTAGGGGGATCAATTTTATATGTATAAATGGAAATATTTTAGTATTTGGAGGTTTGTACTTCATGAATCATCATTTTGAAGATTTGGCTTCAAAACCCTCCTAAACCCTCAAAAAGTTAGTTTTGTGAAAAGTGTATTTTTTTTCCATCAGATCATCATGGAACAACCTAAAACATTTTAAAAAGTAAAATAAAATTAGAGAGTATTTTATAAATTTTAGTTTTATGCATGAATCTATACGAATGAAGGCAAAAATTATGTTTTTAATAGAAAAAAGCATGGAAAAAGAAGTATAGGGCATCTCAATGAGATCCAATAAATGGATTTTGAATCCTTAGAATTTTTATTCATCATAAAATATTCACATGGTCATAAATAATTCTATAATTTCCCTTACAAGCTTGATCAAAATGGCCAGTCTGTAGGAAAATGAAACAAAATAGGCCTAGTGAACCCTGTTGACTAAATGTTAAGAGTTTTCTCATTAAAATCACATATCTTGTGATGAGAAAAGTTGTTATATGGATGTTTTATTGTTTTTAAGATTTCATGGTGTGTTTTTTTAGGTTTCATGGATTTCAAGTGCATAAATTAGATTTTGTGCTTATTTGGCCTAATAGGCCTATTTGGTCAAAGTGTCAAGTTTGGGATTGACATTGAAAGAGGCTATTAAGGAGTTAAAATTGAGGTTAAATGTTGAATATCTAATATTATCTTGGATATGACATGTATATTTTAGATTTTAATGACCATTTCATGTAAGTGAAGGTTATTTGGGTTGACTTGTCTTGTACTTTAGTTGGATAATTGACAAGTGGCACATATATCCTTGATTATCATTTTTATTAAAGGCTTTGAAACACTTTCAATCACTTCAATATTTATTTAAGACATACAATGATGGCATAAAATTTAATTCAAGGGAGTTTGACTTGTCCATGGGCCCACCACTTTCCTTCTACGCCAAATTGAAGAACATGCAAATTTCATGGAGTTTAGAGATTTTTTATGAATTGTTTTAATATTGTAAATGGATTAGGTCTTGAGTTAAATAACCAAGACTAATCCTTCTTCCCTTTTAATGCCACATTGGTTGGACCTTTTTTTTAAACATATATATTGGCTTTTTGAAGCCATATTTTTTCATAATTCTTGAAGTAGAACATAAATTGTAATTGACACCATTTATCAATAAAAGAAGATTTTTTGGCATATGGTTTTTTATCAGAATAGAGTGTAATTTGATTATGTACCAGAATACAATTGGAATATACTTACCATTTTGTATGTACTTTCCACACCTATTGTGAAAATATCATCCTCTACAAGTCATTGGAAGATCTAGGATTTGAATTTTATTTGCAAACTTCTCTTAGGCCTTTTTTTGAAACACTGATGTTTAAGATTAAATGTAGAGTTTTATTTTATATTCATGGGTGTCTTACTAAATTTCATAAATCTTTCATATAATACCAATAATTCATGTCCATCACCCATTAGATAGGATTTCCAATTTTTGTTTTCTTCTCCCTTTTCATCCCAAAAAATCAAAAGTAGATTAGTTTAGACATAAATCTTAAGGGAACCAATAGTCTCTAGATGTTCTTCTCAATAAAAAGTCACCCACACTCTAAAAACATCCAATTGTATTATCTAGAGAGAAGGTGTGCTTTATACATCTTTAATTATGATACTATCTAAAGTGATAATAATAATATTAACCAGCTAGTGGGCCCATTGCTGAAAGGTCTCCTTGTTGCTCCTATAGAAGCTCCATTGCTCTTTGATGTTGTTCTTTAACCAGCTCTAAATCTATAATAGGCTTCAATAAATAGATATCTTTGTGATCAACTAAGTCATCAAAGTTCCTATCATCCTTAGTCATGGCTTCTTTGATGCTTTTGAATTTTATAATATTTTCCTTTATTATGAAGATCATACCCAAAATATTGCTATTGTCACTGCTTGATTTGCCCTAACTCTTTCCATTTACCTCCTACATCACCATGGTGACTCTATGTTTATATTTTTCATCATCATTAATTCCTAGGGATGTATTTTTGGTAGGATTAGCCAACATGGTGCCAACTAGTTGTTTGACCTAGGCAATTAGCTCTTCATCATCCTTAAAGATTCTATCCAACCCTACTAACCAAGTAATAAACCTTTGGATCTTATCTATAAATATCCCCAATACAACATTTATGTGCATTAGGCTAATAGTTCTAAACTTAGGAATCTTATTCCTAATCAATATATCAATAAGCTCTCTTAATTTGGCCTATACATCCTACCATTATGTTAATATCCCTTTCATGACCTCACTTTGTTGGCTTAGTGCATCTTACCTTAGTTTCATTAACTTCGAAGAGTCAAACATATCAAAAGAAGATGCTTCAAACATATCTATTATAGCATTAAGCATTGATAAAATAGACTATATCTCTATGTTTTCTTTTTCCTTTTCCAAAATTTAGATCCTCTATTTCATTCCTCTAATACTAGCTCTGACTTGAGCTAAGTGAGCCTCAATAGGCTTTTAATATCCTCTTCATGCATGGGTAGTTCACCAAGCTACTACCCTCGAACTGGAGTTAACCCTATGAAAGGTTCCACCTTCTAGAATGTGAACTCTTGAGTGTTAAGCATGGGATATACTGAGTGGGGGGTGAATCTGTATATCATATATCTTATAAATATTTTACTTAATAAAACTCCAATTAACCATACATTCAAGATATGAAATAAAATTGAAATAATATGCACCACACAAGAGAGAGAGAGACACTAAATTTTTACGTGGAAACCCAAAGTAGGAAAAACCATGGAGAACAATCTCAAATATATGAAAAAACATCAACTCAAATTAAAAATTTCACAAGTACCAAATTATAGTTGCACCAACCCCTTTGCCAAACACTAACACAATAACTATTTGTGAGTACTAACCCATAGGACCACCAAACCATTACAAACATTTATGATCACCATCCCATAGGAGTACCAACCCCTCTTGTACATAAAACACAAATATCTCTAAAATTTTTTTCTCAATAAATGGTATAACTCTACAAAATCTCTTTTTATTCTCTCCTCTTTTATTATATAAAATAATTACAAACCATGCACTCTCTTGCATATTAAAAATGACCTCCCAAGCCTTTAATTATAGATTTCCAAATGAACTTTCATATTCACCCTTTGTGACTCTTCATTCCTTATGGAAAAAGGTGCCAAACTTGTATGAACCTTTGAATCCTTTTATTTGAAAATTCATATGGTGACCTTTCATAAGCAAATGCATTTTTTCCTCTTTTGTCTTTATTTTGGTGGCTTTTCAAATTCCTTAAGGTGACTCTTAATGGAAAAATGCACCATACCCTCTTTTGTCTTCACTTGGTGACTCTTGGAATTCCTCAAGATGACTATTCATGGTAAAATGCATCCCATTCCTATTTTGTCTTTACATTGTGACTGTTTGACTTCTCCATGGGCCTCCTTTTGACTTTTATGAAACCAAAAATATTTGTTAATATTAAATAAATATCAACATATTATAGCCAAAATATGATAATTAAAAACACCTTTAGACAATAAATGTTATGGGGCATTTATCACCAATGCTAGACCATTGACATCAATGACAATATTTCTAACAATCTCCCCCTTCATCATTAATGTCAACCACAAACTAAAAATACCACATCTTAAAACCTATGTTGAACATGCCAACCTACACATACTATAATCTAAAAAAGATATAGTAACTCCCCCTTACTTTAGCATTTTGTACCTATTATTCATACCTAATTTTGTTCTTCTCCCCCTTTGACATTCTAATAGCCTCTAGCCTTGCCACTGGTGCAATTTTTTTTTCAAAATCTATTTTCTCAATTTGATCATATTCTTTACATACTAACCTTGATTTACTCTTGATAACTTTACCATTTTCATTCAAATTATTTATGTATACCCATTTTGTTCCTATAACATTATGATATTTTGGTCTAGGCACTAATTCCCAAGAATCATTATTTTCTATCTAATTTAATTCTTCTTCCATTGCCTTAACCCAATGCTCATCATGTCTAGCTTTTGAAAAAGTTTTAGGCTGAATTTGGATAATAAAAAGAAATTAACTTGCTCAAATTCACTTACCATCATTTTTCTAGTGTGAACTCCATTTATGTTCCTGATGATGTCACTTTCATTATTATTTCTATGGACATATTTGGATGGGGTTTTGGTGTCCTTTTTCTCCATCTCATTTTCATCTGATTCTTCAAAATCTTCTTCTTCAATAATTTCTAGAGTGTCTATTAGATCATTGTCTCTTTGTGCTACATCTTCATCTATCTTGATACTTACACTTTCAAAAATCTTTTTGGTTATTTTGTTATAACACTTATAAGATTTAATTTTATAAGAATATCCAAGAAATATACCTTCATCTGCTCTAGATTCAAACTTACCAAGTTTTTCATCAATCCTCTTTATGAAGTATTTTCTATTAATTTTTTTAAAATAATCAACTATAGATGGTTTATCTTTTCATATATCATAGGGAGTCTTATCACTATTTCCTCTCAATAATTCTCTATTATGGATAGGAACTATTGTACCTACTACCTCTCTCCAATATTTATCTTGTATCTTGGATTCATTTAGCATTATCCTCACCATTTCTTAAAATATTCTATTTCTCTACTAAACTAATCTTTATCCTATGGCCTTCACAATACTCAATAAACTAATCTAACATGAAATCTCTTCCTTAATTTGATCTTAGGCACTTAATTTTTAAGCTAGTTTCATTCTCAACTAAATCTTTGAATGCTTTTAAATGTCTAAAATCTTCTTATTTTTTCTTCAAAACTATCACCCAAGTCATATATGTAAAATCATCAATAAGTAACATGAAATATTTCTCACCTTGAGTACTTTGAGTTCTCATAGGTCCAAACAAATCAATGTGAATAAGCTCTAACATCTGAATAGTCAAGTATTCTTTTGTCTTGAACCATCTTTTAATCTACTTCCCATGCTGATAAGGTTCACAAAGTGTGTTAGAGGGCATTTTAATTTTTGGAAGATCTCTAACTGCTTAATTTTTAATGATGCTGATAAGATTGCCAAAATTTATGTGTCCCATTCTCCTATGCCATATCCAACTTTCCTCAACTTGACTCAAACAGTAGTTTTGATCTTTGATATCTGATAACATATATAAATTGTTCCTTATCCTCTGTGCATCTATAGTCAACACATCTAAATCTTTTTTCCTAATTTCATAACCTTCTGCATAAAAATTTAATGTGTGTCCCTAATCACACATTTGACTTACACTCAAAATATTATGCTTAAGATTTTCTACATACAGAACATTTTTAGTCTTAGTTCTACCATTATCTAAACTTAGTGTACATTTTCTAGTAATTTTGGTAGTAGTATTGTCTCCAAATTTCATTGTGACACAATTGATCTTATTTAGGGTAATGAAATTTCTCTTGTCTCTTATCACATTCCTTGAACATTTTCTATCAATGAAACATGGCTTTTCTTTATTTCTTTCATGCAAAGCTATTTAGACCAACATAGACTTTATAGGGTGTCTCTTTTTCCATGAACCTATCTAAACTTTTTTCTTAATGAATGAAGCCTTGAAACTCTGGTCCTTCTTGATTAACCCAAATATGCTTCTATAGTACCATGATATGTTTCCAAAGTTATTTTTCTTGTAATATATTATGGCTTCTTCATTAAAACTTGATAGAGGAGCAAAAGAGTTGTGGCTTATACTTGACTCTGCATGAGTTTCCTTCTTGTTTCTAAAATTATTAGCTCTAACATTCTATTTTCTTATGACCATATCCAGTATAATAAAAATAGTAACCATAAAAATAGAACCTGTTTGTGTACCTTTGACTTGATTTCCCTTTGAAGTCTACTCCTTCCAGCCTTCTTTGTTTGAGATCTCCTTTGTATTCTTAATTTCCTCCCTTTTCATTTTCTCTTTTGTAAGAGCTTCAACATAGCTCTTTCCTTTTTCTATGTTAATCTTGTCTATGAAAGTAGTGGAATCCCCTTTCTCTTTTTTAAATCTAATACTTGTCTTATCTAACATTTATTTTTGACTTTTTAATATCTTATTCAACATATTATTTCTATTCTAAAATTTGAAATCATTGGATACTTTATCATTAACTGATTTATTTATTTTCTCAAGATCTTTTAAAGGGGTAATTTTAACAACATACCTTTCACATTATTCACTTACTTTTTGTAACTAATTTGTTATATATTCTTCAATATTTTAAGATTCTTCAATGTGTGCTTGTATATATTCAATTATTTCTTTGGAATCTTTTTCATTTTTCTCAATTTGGAGCTTCAATCTTTGATTCTTCTTTTCAAGATCTTTTAATTTTTCTAAGGTAGAAATGAGTTCTCCTTCTAGATTCACTTTGGCTTCATCCTATTCTTCTTCTTGATCATTTATACTTTTGCTTATAAAGGTATCTTCATGTATGTCCATGAATATAATATCTTATTCTTCTAAATCACTGACTCCACTATCTTTGGTTGAGCTAGGATCTTTAGAATATAAACTCTTCTTTTAGAATCTCTTCTTGAATTTTCCTTTGAAATTATTCTTGTATGTAGACTTTACTTCTTCATTATCACCATTAACCTTATCTAGACACTTAGATACAAAATTTCTATTCTTTCCACAATTAAAAAATTTGAAAGGCAATTTTCCTTGGTAATTACCTATGCCCTTTTTTGGATTATGAATGAAAAGATATTGCCATCATCATTGCTATTGATGTCACTTGATTATTGAATCTTAGCCTTGTCTTTATTTTATGTCTTGAAAGCAACTTCTCTTTTGAGGTTTTTTCTTGTTCGATCCACATCTCATATACCATAAGAATACCATGTATTTCATCCATCTTTAGTTTGGCTAGATCCTTCATCTCCTCAATTACCAAAAACTTTGCATCATATCTCATTGGTAGAAATATCAAAACCTCTTGTACCACCACTAATTATTATGAATTTTCTACAAGACATTAAATATGATTAACTTTTTGATCAACCTACAAAAGATAACTCTCTCTATTTTCTTCCTCTACCATTTTCAAACTCTCAAACTATCTTCTGAAAGTCTGGAGCTTAGCTTGCTTAACCTTTCCATCACCTTTGTAAATATTTTTAAGCTTTACCCAAGTCTCATGAGAAAATTTTCATTTCATAACTTTAACAAATTTTTATTCACATAAAATATCATTTAAATTTTTATCATTATTTTCACTTGCCTTCTTTTTTGCCAGAGTAATCACAAGTGTCTGTGGCTCTTCGTATTCCTCCAAAACTACTTTCCAAATGTCAAATCCAAGGGAAATCAAATAAGTACTCATCCATATGCTCTAAAAAGCATAATTTTTCCCATCAATCAAAGTTGCCTTATTTGTATAAAAACCTTCATGTGATCTAGCCATCATGTTTTCCTTAATCTACCTTCAAGTTGTAAAACTCTTTCCAAAGGAACCTACTCTAATACCAATTGTTAAGCATGGGATATACTGAGAGGGGGTGAATTATTATATCATATATCTTGTAAATCTTTTACTTAATCATAATCCACTTAACCATACATTAAAGATATGTAATAAAAATAAAATAATATGCACAACACAAGAAAGAGAGAGAGACACCCGATTTTTACATGGAAACCCAAAGTGGGAGAAACCATAGAGAATAATTTCAAGTATATGAAAGATCACCAGCTAAAATTACAAAGTTTTCAAGCACCAAATTGTAGGATCACCAACCTCTTTGCAGAGTACCAACACAAGAACTTTTTGTGAGCACCAATCCATAGAAGCACCAGCCCCTCTTGTGTATAAAACATAACTATCTCTCAATGTTGCTTTCTCAACAAATAATATAACTCTAAAAAATATCTTTCTATTATCTCCTCTTTTCGTATATAAAACAATTGCAAACCATGCACTTTCTTGCATATTACAAATGGCTTCCCAAGCCTTTATTTATTGATTTCCAAATGACCTTTGGTATTCACCCTTTGTGACTCTTGACTCCTCATGGAAAATGGTGCTAAACTTACATGACCCTTTGAATACTTGTATTTAAAAATTCATATGGTGACCCTTCATAAGAAAATAAATCTTTTACTCTTTTGTCTTTATTTTGGTGACTTTTCAAATTCCTTAAGATGACTCTTCATGAAAAATGTGTCATACCTTATTTTGTCTTCACTTGGTGACTCTTGGAATTACTCAAGATGACTCTTCATGGGAAAATGTGTCTCTTTCCTCTTTTTTCTTTACCTCATGAATATTTGACTTCTCCATGGGCCCTCTTTTGAATTTTATGCAACTAAAAATATATTCATTAATACTAATAAATATCAACATATTTTAGCCAAAATATGAACATTAAAAACACCTTTAGACAATAAATGCTATGGGGCCTTTATGATCAATGCTAGATCTTTGACATCAATGACAATATTTACAACATTGAGTTCTCACCATGGCCTTTCTAGTTGTGACCCTTTCTAATCTAGCTATCTCTGGATTGAAATTCACTATAGTAGATGACTTAATATATTTTGTAGGCTCTAAGACCTCTACTCTTGTGTAGCTTGATGCTCTTGGAACATCCACTTGTTTACTTTATGGCCCTAAAGTGTCCACTATTCTTCTTTCCTCTTGTTGTTTCATTAAATCCATTTTCAATGGTTTGATATCATCATGAACATCAATGTTAATAGCCTTATTCAAGGCTCATAAGTGGGAGTAGGAAGGGATCTTCTACAGCTTTCCATAAATGAACCATATAGGGATGATTAGTCCATGAATGGGGAAATCCTCATTAAATAAGTTGATATCACTTGTAAGATGAGTGAGAGTCAAATTTGGCCTCTTTTTTCCAATAGGTAAAATTATCAATTATAATTTCATCTTCTTTGGTTGTGCCACTAGGATTAGGTCTAAGGTAGCTTCCTTCCCCTTATCTTCCTTAACCTTCTCTGCTTGAACTTGAGCTTCTTCATCTTGTGATTCTTCTTTCTCAAAACCATAAGCTTTAGCAAGGACCTTGAGGGCATCCTCTATTGTTTCATCAAGCTCAAGGGCAATCATATCCAAGTGTTACACTAGGGATGATGTCCTATCAATAATGGATAAAGATGAAGGTCCTTCACTAGGCATCTCCATTAACTTCTCCTTACCAATGCCCTATATGATTTTTACTAGGGGATATGGTATTTCCATTTGGGGTTATTCTTGAGGTGTCCTGGAAGGTCCAAGAAACAAATGCTACTAAAGGGGATGTATCTGTCATATGTCCCCTATCTTTTCATCACTATTTAATTAGTGCATAATCTTGAGGTTGGTTTTCTTAAATATGGCCAACACTTCTTCAAAATTTTTGGCCTTTATGTATAGGGTGTTATGAGGGCCTAGTTGGTGCTCATATATTGGCTTAGGTAGTTTCTTATTCTCTAAATGATTGCCTACATGAGATCATCCAATTGAAACATAAAAGAGTCCCTATGCCTAGACATGATGTTTACCTACTTCCGATATTGTAAAAATATTCTTTCAATTATCAAAGGAAAGGGATGGAGAACACCCTTCCTTTTCTATTTGTAAACCCCATCAATACCATGAAGGATTTGAGATGCAGTCTCCTTTTTTCCAACTTGGGAGGAATGTAGATAGGAAACTTGTATGGTTGAATCAAAATTCCCATAATTCTGATAATAGTGTAATATGGGTAAAACCAAATGTATCCCATCAACTCCAAATACTTCTTGATTAAAGGGGGAATCCTAGGCATGACTTCCACCAATGTAGGATAGACACAATCATAGATGAATTGCATGTGGTATTTATACTTGAAGATATGAAATTTTGGGTAATAGTGGGAAATTGTGGTTTTACCCTTAGGAGACCAGTTTTTGATGTTAGGGACCTTGGTGGAAGCTATTAGGGCATCTAGTAGATAAGACACCATGATGAACTACATTTTTATCTTCCTCTTGATGGTAGTAAATTATTTACCTAGGAAGACACTAATCATATCTCCTATTAGAGGAACAATCTCTTTCTCTACCATAAAGTATAGATAATATACCCAAATCTTATTGACATATATAGTTACAGGGGCTCCATATATTTTATTTAATAGGGTCATGATTACCCTAATTCCCTCCCTAAGCTAGACAATTAGCATTCTTCCCTCAAAGTCATGAAACACATGGTTCCCTTGGAGAAACCATGGCCTGAGGATGGTATTTAAGTCATTCCCACTGGTCCATCCTTTGATTTTTGGTAGGTCCACATTAGGTTTTTGGAGCTTTTATTACTTCTCAAAGGCTAATAGGGTAATTTAAAAAAATCTCCTAGATCTTCCCTCATAAATAATCTAATCATTATAAATTCTACAATCAATAAATATTGGTGCAATGATGTTAATGAAATAAAGTACTTCTAGTCTGGTAGCAACATGGTAGAGGTTAGCCATTTGAACTATGACTAGGTCATAATATCTACTATTAACTATGGCAATCCTCTATTCTTATTTGGTGATGGGCTTTATCTCCTCTATGGTCTAAAAGAGCTTAGACCAATTTTTATTGACATTGTTCAGGGTTGTGACATCTAACTCAATTCTTTGAAAATCTTTCCTTTATTGTCCATAGACATGTATAGCTCCATCTCATCTCTCAATTTTTGCCTCTAAGCTACCATGGATTTTTTGCTTTAAAACTTTTCACAACTAGATTACAAATGGTATATGGTTAGATCCTTTTTTCTCAAAACACAATTGAATTTATCCTAAATTCTCTATAATCAATTTGAGTTTACTTAAGGTCTATTTATGAAATTTTGTGTCTTTAAAGCTTTAATGGTGGTAACTCATTTGGATTTTGGCTCATACATGCTTTAGATTTGATTTGGACCTTTGACTTTATACATTTGCATTCTTAGTCACACAATATCTTTTCTTTTGTCATTTTATACTTACATGGCCCTTATGTGGAATCAATTTGGAACATTTCATGGAATTTTTCATAAATGCTTTTGTAGCACTAGATATTGGAATTTAAAAATACCCTTTTATTTCACACCATTGGATCAATATCCTTGGATCAGTGTGGGCCATTGATTATGATCTAGGCCCTCACTTGTAATTGGCCCTTTTTAGTATTGAGCCCCATGGTTGTGCTACTTGGAACCACCATGGGACTTCTAGGCTCTAGTATCCTTCACAGTCACATTTTAAACATGTGTTCACCACACATCAAGCTCATGGGCTCTCAGAGGCTCATTGAAAAGTCATCAGTACCTTCATACCATTATATCAACCTTCCATGATGAAACATGAGCCAAAAAATGTACAAAGAATCATAAGCTTTAATCAGTACATTATTAGGGTAGGGACTTAGGTTTAAACATCTTAGGCTAAGGTTTATTTCATGTTTACTAAACATGAGATAAACCTTAGGCTAAGATGTTTATGCCTAAGTTTATACAAAGGGGGCCATGGCTAAATATTTTAGGCCAAAATTTATGTTGTGTTTAATAAGGATAGTGCATACTTTGGGTTAAAATACTTATGTTAGGCTCTTAGAATATGTCCAAATGGGTCAAAATGATATAATGATCAAGTGCCAGATTTTGACATAGAGATTTATTATATCAATAAACATAATAAAACCTTTGGTTAAAAGCATTTGGGCTAATTTTCATGTCACAAACATTCTTTTAAAATAGCCTAAGGTTCATGGAATTCAAACAAATGCAATGGGGACCTTGGTGTATAGGATTATACTAAATAGATTTTTGTACATATTTAGACATATGAGACCATTTCAACATTTGTAGTTCAAATATTTCAAGGATTTGAACATCCTATGAAGGTTTTTAATTATATGCAAAGCAATTTATAAGCCTTTTAGTAACATTTTTGAGACCATCTTAGTCATGAGTAGAATAATTTATTACCTTAAATTTGATGGTCTCACAGATGTCAAATATGTCCTTATGGACATCAAATGATGGTTACATGAATGTCAAATTTAGGCTCATGAAGTCATTAGTTTTGATGGGCTTAAAGTTGACGATCATGTAGACATCAAATACATCCTTGTAAGTGTCAAATAATGGTTGAAAGAATGTAAAATTTAAGCTCATCAAGTTCTTATGTCCCAATGTGAGAATGCTACTTGGCACTTTTGTGGGGTCTCCCAATATCTTAGAATCAATTTAATTTATTTGATCAAGAATCATAATGAAGTGAAATCCATCTAATTACAATATAGGAGCTTGTTCATGATTGGTTCCTTCTAACATGTAGGCACCTTTGATTTTATTATTTGAATGTGTGAGTACCATGTGAAAAATACATGGAGCTCATAGGCTTTGAATTTTCAATGATGTCTTCACTCTATCTAATCTTCGGTCCATGATGAAGTGAGAACCATTGATCATGATCTGAGTGATCAAATATGATTGGTCTAAAAGACTAAGTTATCATCTTTTTCAAGATTTATTTGTGTCATTTGATTGAGAGGCAACAAGGAATTGTGGATCATTGGATCTTGCAAGCTACGTGTTTTTAACTTAAGACCTAGGCCTTCTTTTCTCCATTGGATCATGCCCCATGATGAAGTGCAGGTTGTTAGATATTGTAAGAAGCAAGGAAATTAAGTTATAACTTAGGAATAAATGTGAAATTAGTCTAAATTATCTATACTGGTATTATTCATGCTAAAAAATATGATGAGGCCTTAGTATTAAAACTTTAGGCTAAGTAGGAAATAGTAAAGGGAACCATGCTAGAAAATAAAAGGGACCCTATTAGCATAAAATATAAACCATGTTTATAAATAAAAAGGAATATAGGGGAAAATAAAAATGGACTAAGGATAATTTTTAATCTAAGGTTTGGTCATGTTGAAAAACATGACTAAGCCTTAATATAAAAATTAGGCTTAAGTCCAAAACATATTTAAACTATACCTACCAAATGATCCTACCAAATTTGAATTTAAACTAAGGGCTTATGCCAAGGTTTTTAGAACATGAATCTTTTATCAAGGGCTCTATGAAACCTAAAACTTGAAGACATGAATATACATTATTATTAATATTAGGAAAGCTTAAATCAATCCATGAATCAATAAGCTAATCTTGTCAAAGTGGATGATCTTAAAATTTTAATAATATTTAAAATAGGTCACGCTTGGATGGTTAAGATTAAAAACATCTCAGGGGTCCCAATTTTAAAAAATGGGGGTATGTTTACCTAAAAAAATGGTGACTTCTAAGAGAAACATAGAAACATGTTAGAACTTAGAGACTCTGGTTTAGACAAACAACTAGGTCATCTACTCCATTTGATCAATGCCATTATCTAGATTATTTTTGTAGTTGAAATAAACCTTGTACTTGAAAAATTGGGATCAACATTAAGGCATAACCATATGATGTGTGTTATTTTATTCCACTTACTATTTTCTATGGGACTCAGGGGACAAATTCCATGTTTCATATCTTTAATCATTAACATTTACTTGGAGCACACTTAGGTTTTCATTAAGAATCATGCTTCTAGTTTATGGAAGGATTGGAAATTTCTCTACTATTAGATAGGCATCCATAGCCCTGATAGAGATGCCTTAGGCTCTACTCATATACTTTCTCCACTACCAATCAGGCATCCATAGCCCCTGTAGATATTACTATAATCACCTATGCTTAAAAATATTTTGATTTTGCATTGCATTCTCATTTTTTTGTATATTTTGGTATTTTATGCTTTCACCAAGGTTAGGAACTAGGGTAGCCAAGTTTAAGTAATTGGTCAAATGTTTGACCCTTATAAAATTACCTATCGTTGTAATGATTATCCTATGCAAGGATGTTTATTAAGTGCAAGTATGATTGTATCTCAATAAATTGAACTTGGATCCTACAAGTGCAAATCTTCTTAATACTATTTTTTTGGTTACGATAATGCTTAAGTTCTCATGGAATAGCTATCTTATTTTATTGGTCTTTATCAGTTTATTTAAATAATAAAATGAGGCTCATATTTTCGAACCATGGTCATCATATGTATTAGGTTCATACCTTCATTTTTGATCTGTCAGACTTCAATAAACTAAATAAACTTTGAGCTCAAGGTTGTCCAAAATAACTTATTGGAATCAAGGAACAAGGCAGTAAAAGCAAATACACAACAAAAGTAAGTAAACAAAAAGCAAAAAGGGAAACAAATAAATATGCACATGCTTATAAAAAATTAGGTACATGAAGGAAAGAATTGAAAGAAGATAACTAGCCTACCTACATTAATCCTAACCATCTTAGAGTTTTACTCCATAAATACTTCAGGTGGAGTAGTAGAGAAATAATGCTTGAGGTATTTCCCATTGGTGGGTAGTCTGAACTATGCTCCTTGCAAGGTTTTGAGCTTAAAGGTGTTATCTCCTAGTGTGTTTTCAATATAATATGGGACAAACCATAGAGGTGTAAACTTTCCATGCTTTCCCTTAGGCTTAGATGCTTTATCACAAAGGAGGACTAGGTCCCCTCATATAAACACCTTGATCTTTGATCATTTATCAAACCACCTCTTTAATATGGTCTGATGTCTATTGAAGTCAATAAAGGCTTGCTCCCTTACATCCTCCATCTAAATGATGTCTAGAAATATTAACTCTACAAGATCCTGGCTTTCCTCCATATATTCTTACATGAATTTGTATATGGGAAAATTGAGGGTGATAACAAATATTGGTTCTTTCCCAAACACTAATATAAATAGTGATGCCTTTAAGGCTTTCTTGATTCTAATCCTATATACCCATAAGGCATATTTGAGCATCTTGTGCCAAGTTCTAGTCTTGTCTATAGTAGACTTTTTTATTTCCTTCCTTAAGTTCTTATTGGTAGACATAGACACTCCATTTCCTTATGGATAATGATTGGATGAGAATTTGAGACAAATTTTATTTTCATAGGTCCATTCTATCATCTCAATGGATATAAATGTAAATCCATTATCATACACTAGAGAGATTGGAGTTCTAAATCTAGCACAAATGTTCTCCTCCAAGAAATTGATCACTTCCTTAGTCTTACATTGTTTGTTGGCTATAGCTTTAGTCCACCTTATGTAATAATATGTGGAAATTAGGACATACTTGTGACCTTCAAATGAATTGGGATTGATCACCCCAACAAATTCTAATCCCCATTGTGTAAAAGTTTTTTCAACCATAACTAGTTGTAAAGGCATTGTTGCCTTTGGTTTCTTCATGTTAAAAAACTAGCATGAATGGAATTTCCTTACATGATTGTGGGAATATTTGAAAATATTTGGATAATAGTAACCAACTATGAGGATCTTGTGGGTTATGGCTCTCCTAGATGGATGTCTACTTCTTAGCTTTTCATGGAAGGTGCTCATGATCTGGGTGGCTTCTTCTTGTGAGACACATCTTAAGTGGACTCTTTAAAATTTCCTTCTATATAAGACCTCATATTTGATCAAATAATGTGTTGCCTTTAGTCTGTAGGGCCCTCTTTTGCTTCCTTGGATGTCATGTAGGACATGTACCATTAATTTGTAAATGGACGATGGAATTATACCACTCACTAGCTTGAAAGTTATGTTGATCAACTTAGAAAATACTTAGCTTAGGGATGCCATTATAAATAATTTAGATCAAGCCTTGGAACCTTACTACATCTTACTGGATCAATTCATGTTTCCTTAGTTTCATTGACTTCAAAGAGTTAAACATATCAAAAAAAGATGCTTCAAACATATCTATTATAACATCAGGCATTGATAAAATGGCACGTGTCTCTAAGTGTTCTTTTTCCTTTTATAAAATTTGGATCTTCTATATCATTACTCTAATAACATCTATAAATTGAGCTGAGTGAGACTTAGATAGGCTTTCAATATCCTCTTCATTCATGGGTAGTTCACTAGGTTACTGCCCTTGAACTAGATTTAACCTTGTGAAGGGTTTCACCTTCTAAAATGTGAACTATTGAGTTCCCATCATGGTCTTTTTGGTTTTTATCCTTTATAATCTATCTCTAGATTGAATTACACTATAGTAAATGACTTAGTATATTTTGGATGCTTTAGGACCTCTAATCTTATGCAGGTTGATGCTCTTAGAGCATCCGCTTGTTTGCTATGTGGCCCTCTAGTGGCCATTATTATTCTTTACTCTTGTTATTTAATTAAATATCATATCCATGGCTTGATATCCTCATGAACATCAATTTTGATAGCCTTGGTCAAATCCCATGAGTGGGAGTAGGAAGGGATCTTCTGCAGCTTTCCATAAATGAACCAATCAGGGATGATTAGTTCATGAATGGGGAGCTCCTCACTGAATAAGTTGATATCAATTATAAGATGAGAGAGATTCAAATTTGGCCTCTTTTTTCCAATAGGTATAATTACCAATTCCACTTTTCTCTTCTTTGGTTGTGCCATTGTCACTAGGTCAAGGGTAACTTCTTTCCCCTTATCTTCCTCAGCCTTTTCTTCTGGAACTTAAGCTTATTCAACTTATGCCTCTTCTTCCTTGAAACCATAAGCTTTAGAAAAGACCTTGAGGGCATCTTATACTATTTTATTAGGCTCAAGTGTAATTATATCCATGTTTTCCACTAGGGATGTTGGTCTATTAAGAAGGGTTGAAGATGAAGGTCCCTCACCAGGTCTCTCATCTAACTTCTCCTTACCAAGGCCCTGTATGATTTGTGATGTGGGTTATGGTACTTCTATTTGGGGTTGTTCTTCAAATGAAATGGAAGGTCTAAGAAATAAATGGTACTAAAGGGTAAGAATATTCCATATGTCTCCTATATTTTCATCACTAGTTAATTTGTGCATAATCTTGATGTTGATTTTCTTAAATCTAGCCAACAATTCTTCAAAATTATTGGCCTTTATGCATAGGGTATTTTGATGGCCCAGTTGTGGTGCTCATAGATTGGCTTGGGTAGCTACTTACTCTTAAAATGATTTCCTACCACATTATTGGGGTCCCACTACTTGAGATCATCTAATTAAAACACAAAATAGTGCCTATGCCTAGACATGGTGTCTACTTGTTTCCAATCCTATAGAACTATTATTCTAATTGTCAAAGGAAAAGGATGGAGAAGATACTTCCTTTTCTCTTTACAGATCCCATCAACATCATGAAGGAGTTGATATTTAATTTATTATTTTACCAACTTGGGAGGAATGTAGATAAAAAACTTGTATGGTTGTGTTAGAATTACCTCAATTCTTATAACATTACAATCTAGGTAAAACTAGATGTCTCCCATTAGCTTCACATACTTCTTTATCAAATAGGGAATCCTAGGCATGGGAATCCCTATGATGGATTCCACTAATGCAAGATAGGCATAGTCACAAATGAATTGCATATGGTGTCTATACTTGAAGATATTTATTTTTGAGTAATGGTAGGAAATTGTGGTTCTACCCTTAGTAGACAAGTTTTTGATGTGGAAACCTCTGTGAAAGATAGTAGGGCATCTAGTAGATAAGACATCATGAAGAAATAATTACTTGTCTTCCTCTTAATGGTAGTAAATTTTTTCCCTTGGAAGACACTAATCATATCCCTTATTTGAGGAATGAGTTCTTTCTCTACCATAAAGTAGACATAAGATACCCAACTCTTGTTGACATATGTAGTTATAGGGGCTCCAGATATTTTATTTAATAGGGTCATGATTACCTTAATTCAATCCCTAAACTAGACAATTGGGATTCTTCCCTCAAATTCCTAGCACACATGGTTCCCTTAGAACAACCATGGCTTGAGGATGGTATCTAGGTCATTCTCACTAGTCTATCCTTTGATTTTTGGTAGGTCTACATGGGGGTTTTGGAGCTTGTAGTACTTATCAAAGGCTAGTGGGGTGATGTAATAAACTCTCCTAGAGCTTCCCTCATAGATAATCCAATATTTATAAGTTCTATAATCAGTAAAAATTGGAGAAAGGACATCAATGCAATGAAGTACCTCTGATCTAGAAATAGTATTGTGGAGGCTACCCATTTAAATGATGACTAGGTCATAATATATCCTATTAACTATGGTAATCCTTTATTCTTCTTTAGTGATGAGCTTCATCTCCTCTATGGTCTAGAAGAGCTTGGACCAATTATTATTTCCATTATTTAGGGCTACAACATCTAGCTCATTATATTTGAAAACCCTTCCTTCATTATCCATAGATAGGTGAAACTCCATCTCATCTCTTAATTATTACCTCTGAGCTACCATGGATTTTGTGCTTGTAAGTTTTTCATAACTAGATTACAAATTGTCTCTAGTTAGCTTATTCATGCTCAAAACACAATTAAACTTATCCTAAATTCTTTGTAATCAATCCAAGTTTACTTAAGGTATTTTTATGCAAGTTTAGGGCTTTGAAGATTTAATTATGGTATGTCATTTGGAGTTTAGCTTATACTAGCTTTAGATTTGATTTAAACCCTTACCTTTATAAATTTACATTCTTATGCACATAATATCTTCTATTTTATCATTTTTTACTTGCATGACACTTATGTTGCATCAATCTATAACCTTTCATGGTATTTTTCATTAATTCCTTTGGATTACTTGTCATTGGAATTTAAAAATTCTCTTTTATTTCACACTATTGGATCAAGATCCCTATCTCGACATAGGCTATTGATTGTGATCTAAGCCCTCACTTGTAATTGGTCATTTTTGGTACTAATCCTCATGGTTGTGCCACTTGGCACCTCTGTGGGCCTTCTAGGCTCTATTATCCTTGCCAATTTCATTTCAAATGTGTGTTCACCATGCATCGAGCCTACAGGTTCTTGGAGGCTCGTTAAAAAGTCATTGGTGGCTTTGTGCCATTATATCATCCTTTTATAATGAAGCACGAGCCATTATATTTGTAAAGAAGCATGGGTTCTAATTAGTAAATTATTAAGGTAGGGATTTAGGTTTAAATATCTTAGTCTAAGGTTCATTTCATGTTTATTAAACACAAGATAAACCTTAGGCTAAGGTGTTTATTCCTAAATTTATACAAAAGGGACCATGGTGAGATATTTTAGGCCAAATTTTACATTGTGTTTAATAAACACAATGCATAATTTGGTCTAAAATACTTATGTTAATCTCTCATAATATGTCCAAATGGGTCAAAATTAAATAATGATTAAGTGCCAAATTTTAACATAGATATTTATTATATTAATAAACATAATAACTTTGGTTAAAAACTTTGTGTCACAAAGATTCTTTTAAAATAAGACTTAGTATAAGTATCTAGCCTAAGGTTCATGACATTCAAACTTATGCAATAGGGACCTTAAGGTATAGGCTTAGAGTAAATCTATTTCTATAAATATTTAGACTTATGATACCATTTCAACATTTATAGTTCAAAGTTTCAAGCATTTTAACATCCTCTACATGTTTCCAGTTATCTACAAATCAATTTATGGGCCTTTTAGTAACATTTTGGAGACCATATTAGTCCTAAGAAAAATAATTCATTAGCTTAAATTTTATGGTCTCATAGACGTCAAATATGCCCTTGTGGACATCAAATTGTAGTTGTACAAACATCAAATTTAGGCTCATGAACTTCTTATATTTGATGGGCTTAAATTTGGCGGTCATGAAAATGTTAAATATGTCTTCGTAGGTATCAAATGATTGTCATGAAAATGTCAAATTTAAGCTCATAAAATTCTTATGTCCCATTGTGAGAATGTTACTTGGCACCTTCATGGGGCCTTTTGAGATCTCAGACTCAATTCACTCTATTGGATAAATAATCATGATGAAGTGAGAGCCATCCAATCATGATTTGAGAACTCAATCATGATTGGTCCATTTTGACATTTAGGTCCCTTTTATTTTAATCTTTGAACATGAGAGTGTTATGTGGAAAATCTATAGAGCTCTTGGGATGTTAAATTTTTAATGATGTCTTCACTCTGTTCTATCTTCAATCTATGATGAAACAAGAACCATTGATCATGATCTAAGTGCTTAAACTTTGTTGAGATTTATTCACTTCATCTAATAGAGAGGCCATAAGGAAGCACATATCATTATATCTTGTGAGTTTCATGTTTTTTAAGTTAAGACTCAGGCCTTCCTCACTCAGTTAGATCATGCCCCATGATGAAGTGCAGGCTATTGGATATTTTTAGAATTAAGGAAATTAAGTTAGAACTTAGGAATAAATGTGTACTTAGGCTAAATTTTTTAGACTAAGGTCATATTCATGCTAAAAATATGATAGGGCCTTAGTATTAAAACTTTAGGCTAAGTAAGAAATAGTAAATGGAGCCACACTAAAAAATAAAAGGGACACTGTTAACATAGAATCTAGACCATGGTTATAAATAAAAAGGAACAAAGGGGAAAATAAAAGTGGACAAAGCATAATTTTTTAATCTAAGGTTTTGTCATGTTGAAAAACATGACCAAGCCTTAACATAAAAATTAGGTTTAAGCCCAAAACATATATAGACTATTCCCACCAAACACTCCTACCAAATTTGAATTTGAACTAAGGGATTATACTAGGGTTTTTAGAACATGAATCTATCAGTAAGGGCTCCATGAAACCTACAACTTAAAAACATGAAGATCAATTATTAGTAATGTTAGGAAAGATTAAATCAAACCATGAATCAATAAGCCAATCTTGTCAAAGTGGATGATCTCCAAATTCTAATAATATTCAAAATAAGCCATGCTTGGATGGTTAAGCTTCAAAACATCTCAAGTGTACCAATTTTAAAAAATATGGGTATGTTGACCTTAAAATGTTGTGTATGATTCATGAATGCTTGTGGTAACTAATTAATTGTTTACAAATTTTAGAAATGAAGTTGGATTATCTGGGCTCAGTGATTCACCCCCCTTTCAATGATTGTACCTCTAAAAATTGGTATCAGAGTAGGTCATTTGGTAAATGATTAACAACTTGAAGGTGATCTAATATATAATATGAGTATTCATCAATGAGGTTTATGTACTAAGTAAACATCAATGTTCAATGGATCTAATTATGCTTTTTGGAGTGCAAGGATGAGGACATATATTATGTCTTTAAGGTTTGATGTATGGAAATCTATTCTGAATGGCTATGTTGCTTTTATTATGCCATCTAGTTTTGTAGACAATAAGTTTTTTGAGAATCATTCCAAGGTAATGAATGCTATCACTTATGGTCTGTTAGATACTGAATATACCAAGGTAATCCATTATACATCTGCTAAAGAGATATGGGAAAAAATGAAGATCATTTTTGAAAGAGATTCAAAGGTCAAGCTTGATAAGTTACAAACTCATATAAGGAAATTTGAAAGTCTCAAGATGAAGGAATAAGATTTTATGTCATCCTTTTTTCAAAGAGTTGATGAGACTGTGAACATTATCAAATGTCTTAGAGAGAATCTTGAAGAGGAAACTATAGTCTAAAAGGTATTAAGGTCACTATCTCTTAAGTTTGATACAAAAGTATTTGATATAAAAGAGAGTCATGATCTTACTCAGTTGAAGACAAATCAATTACATGGCATCCTTACTACATATGAGATGAGAATAAATGATGATATACCACTAAATAAGGAAGATTAATTCAAGATAGAGATGGAGCCTAAGAAAAAGTTTAAAGGTAATAGATCTGAAGAGGATGAGATATCTGACATTGATGAGGATGAACTAATTTCTTTGATTACTAGGAAATTGAACATAGGCTCAGGGAATTATAAGGGTAAACTACGCTTTAAATGTTTCAATTATGGAGAGATAGGACATTTTGCTCATAAATTCCCTCATAAGTATGAGAAAAAAGATGATGAAGAGCATGGTGAAGGCCAAGATGATGACAAGAAGACATATAGGAAGAAAGGATTCAAAAATATTAATAACAAGAAGTCCTTAAAAAACAAGAAGAGTCTCTACACCAAGAATATTGTAGCTCATCAAATGAGAGTGAAGATAGTGACTCAGAATATGATCATGAAGATGATGTTCCTACTAAAGATGAAGCTTTGTTCATGGCTTAAGAAGGAAGTTTCCCACATAAATAATGTCTACTTGGAGTGATTTAGATAATGATGAATATGAGGTGGACTATGAAACTATTTTGATAAATGATCTTGAAGAATTGAATATTGAGAAGAAGATAAAATCTAAGCTTAAGGACTATGAGGAACAATTTAATATATTTGAGGCAAGATTGGTTGAAGACTCTATGAAGCATGAAGGTGTTATCATGTTTCTTAATTCTAAGTTGGAATATATGTCTAAAATTAGAAGATCCAAAGAAAAAAAATGTTTAAGGTATGCTTTTGAAAATGAGTCTTTGAAATATGTGTTAGAGAAGACATATAGTAAGGTGAAGTCATTTGTGAGATTTGAAAAGAGATCATGTGATCTAGATAACATTCTGATTGGTCAAAAGCATGTTATTAATAGAAATGGTCTTGGATATGAAGAATAATAAAATAATGTTATTCACTATGAGATGAAGACTAATGTGAACCCAAAAAATCATAATTTGAAGACAAATCATCAAACAAGGACTGAAGGTGTTGATAGAATGAAGACAAATCATATTAGATATCCAAATGCCATGAGATATGCAATGGTTACTATTATACATGTAATCAATTTGGTCATAGGGATAGAGAAAGTAAGAGACTTTTTAGAAATAGTTTGCATGGGACTATGATGGCGGTCATTAGTCAAAAAATGTGAGGAAAATTAAGTGCTTCAACTGTCTTGATGTGGGACACTTTGAAAACCATTGTCCACATAAGATTAGATAAGGTGAGTCATCTTTAAAAGGATAAGGTTGTTTTGAATGTCATGACAAAGGACATATATCAAGTTTCTATCCAAACACGATAAGGCAAACTATATTTACATCAAGGAATATAGTGTGCTATAATTATGAATAGTGAGGTCACATTGCTAGGTTCTAAAATCAAAGGTCTTTAAGTTGGAATATGTCTAATGAGGCTCCTAGAATGCAAGAAAGAAATCATATAAACACATGGAATTAAAAGGTAACACATGTGAGTCATGATAAAACTATAGATCTAAGTAATCTGTTTATTATGGTCAAGAATGATTCATAAGTTGAAGAGTCCCAAGAGGTCTCATTCTCTACTTATGTTGAGAATGAAGAGATCAAACTCAAGGAGAAGACCAAGATACTAACTGAAGCCAGTCCTAAGGTATGTATGGATCCAAGTAAACATCATGTTGTTGTTGAGCATGTTTCATGTAAAGAACATCAATTATCTATGCCTAATGATGAGGTTCCAAACTATAAGAAATAACCTTCAAATGAAAAGGTATGCCATGAATATATGTTGTCTCCATGTATGGATAATCCTATCATATAAGAAAAGAATATTTTTTTAGTAGTTTAGGAATTTTTTATCTCAATCTAAAGAAGAATAAGAAGAACTATAATTATCAATTGAGCAAGGATGAGATGGAATATAAGGAGTTATTTTTATTTTAGAGCATTAAGGTATAGAGGATGTCTCTATATATGATTCTTAAGAGATTCCTTTCAATTGGAGAAGCAAATATTATTTTGGTATTCCTTGAGATGGTTCTAAGAAGACTAGAGTTAAGTATTTTTAGATGGAAGTATCTACAGGGTCAGATTGAAGGTTCCCAATTGGAAAAGGAGGATTTGTGATTTATCAAGGTATTCTTTTTGCATAAAAAGGTCCTAAAATGGGTTATAAGAATTCAAGGCTACCAAAGGTGTGAAGGCTCAAATTTTGGTCCAAAAGTGTGTGATGGGTGTCTTCAGGTGTGTAATAAGTTTCAGATATGTGCATTGACCAGAAGGGGGTTTGTTAACTGTATTTTATTTTGAGATTTTAAGGTTTTTGGCTATCCTAGGAAAGTGGTTTACCTTATAAACTAAGGTATAAATGATTATTAATAGGATTAATGGGTGGCCAAATCAAACTTAATATAGAATTGATGGCTTGTGGTTCTCAAATTATTCAAGTTTTGGTTAATGTGGAAGGATAATTAGTTAGTAGGTTTATGAAGGAAGTATGTTTCATATGATGATCATGGTGATACAAATTAGTGTGATTGAGGAGGAATATGAGATTGATCTATATATGAAGTTTTATGTCTTGAAGATATGTCTAATAAAAACTATGGGATTTGCAAGTTTTAGGTATGGCTACAAGGAGGCTATACAAGCCTAGTTTGAAGAAGAGTGATTTTTGCTCATTTTATCCATAAGAGAAAGGTATGTATGTTTCAAGGTGATTTTTCAAGTTGGTTTAGTGCATGTTTCTTATTTTTTGAGTTGCATGAATTTCTATTGGTGGTCCTTATGGTAGCTTGTGAGAGAAGGCTAGTAAGTATATACGGTTATTCTTCATAGTAAGTGGAGATCTGAAGATGATTAAAAGGTGAAATTGCTCATAGCTATTAGGGAGAGTCCTTATCATATGTTTCTTTGTGTTCCATCATATTTCTATGGTTTTGTGTTTTATTTTTTCATTGGTTGTAGTGCTTGGTTGAAGAGAGTGTTAGCATAGAGCAAGGTGAAGTTGTCAAGGCAAGTATAAGTAGGCTCAAGGTAAGGGGGAGTTCATATCATATTTATAAGATGGCACTATCTTATTTGATAGTATTTTCAGGTCCTTAGGATTATCTGGTGCCTAGTTTGTCATTGTGTTAAAGGGGAGAAAGTTCCTATTATGGGAGTGTTTGAAGAGAGAGAAGGTGAATTGTATATTGTTATTTATGATGATTGTTGACATCAATAAAAAAGGGGGAGATTGTTAAAATATTGTCATGGTGGTGTCATGGAGGTTTCTTATTAATTGGATGAAATGACTTGATAGATTATGTGATAATGACAAAGTGTGTAATGTGTTTGTCTTAAGTTTGCTTGAAGTGTACTTGGTTGATCTTCAGTGTTGACATGGATAGAGAGGTTTATGAATGAGTATGGTGATTTGAGCATGTGAAATGGGTCCTATAGTATGTCAATAATTCTTTGATTACTTATGTGTATGAGTGTATTTCATTTGGTTGATCATAGTTTTCATATAGACACTTTGGGTCTAGTGGCAGAAAATCTAAGTAGGTAGTTTGATGATGTCACCATTGGCACATGTGAATGAGTTAAGGGGAGTTGGTCATATTGTTGTGATCAAAATTTACCTAGTTTTTATGTGATATATCTCAATTTATGCATCAAATCATGGTCAAAGATATGAGGGTGCAAATTTGGATTCTCAGTTAGAATTCATTATTTTCTTATACTTAGCCAAAATTTCAAAAGGGTTTAAACATAGCTAAGTAAGCATGTTAATGAGGTAAGAATTCACATGTGTGGAGGTTTTAGGATAAAATAATCATATGGATTTATTCATCTTTATTCCTAGTTTATTTGAATTAAATTTTAGATCATGTAATGTAGCACATTAAAAGATATACATATGCAAAGTTGGGCTCACAGGTAGTTTGACTATATTTTACCATACTTAGCCAATTTTACAATATGGAAAGAAAAGTCAAGTGATAATTTTGATGGTGTTATATCTTTCACATGTGAAGGTGTCAAGATAAAATGATCATATGGGTTTGTTAAACTTTGATCATAGATGACTTGTGTTAAATTTGAGATCATTCATTGAAGCATGACAAGAGTTATGTAGGAGCAAAGTTGGTCTCCTAGAAAAATTCTAAGCATAGTTGGATTTATAACTAATATTTTTGAGAATGCATATTAATGGTGTTATATCTCACATGAATGAGGCTTTTAAGAGCTATTTTTTATATGGTTGGATTCCTCTTTGAAGGAGAATATATGGTATAATTATTAGGACATGAGATTGATTTTCATCAAAAGATATATCTATCCAAAGTTGGCATTCCAAGTATATTGCAAAAGTCCCTATACTTAGTCAATTTTTAAATTATTAAAATTCAAGCAACATCAATGGTATCATTTCTAAAATAAGTTAAAAAGCAGTGAGATGAGAATAGGTGCACAATGTTTAATGACTGAGAAAATGTATAGGATAAGTATCTAATAGTGAGAAGGTGTTCGTATAGATTGATCAAAAAATAAGCATTGAGTGAAGTCAGCAAGATAAGGTCAATGTGAGTGAGGTTTAATGTCTGAGCATTGGTGCTTATGCATTAAAAATTGAAAGAAATTGATGGTGCATATTCAATATGAGCTAAGAGGACATGATATGTTAGCATTGTGTTCAAAGGTTCACTTTGACAATTTTTATTCAAATATTTGAATTTAACACTGGGAAAAATTAGAGCTCTATATTTTATCCATATCTTTCGATAAAATTTTAATTTCCTAGTATTGTAAAAATCAAAGATGAAGAGGACTCCATGGAACATCTAATAAACCTAATTTGAAATTTGGAAGTGTGTATAATCAAATTTATTAATGTTCAGAGTTGACTATGTGGTCATGCTTGTTCTGTAAGTGACCTAAGAAGGATTTTTGAGCTTATATTGATGTTGTTTCAATGTCTCATGGTGAATTGTCTATTGGGGAATGTTGTAAACTCCATGAGGATGCTTTGTGAGTATTTTTTAAGTGTGGTCAATATATCTTGAGTATGAAAAATGATTAATAATTTGATGGTATGTTTGATAATAGTGTTCCTATATATAAGGTCTCTATTTAAGTTATTTAAGCATATGCAGAGGAGAGATAATATGATTTTGATCATTTGAGGAAGTTGAAGGGGACATAAGGAGTGGACCCATGTATTTAAAAGTGTTCTTGTGTTCTTTTTTTGTTTGAGTAAGTGATAAAGGATGGAATGGGTTCACATGAGACCTATAAGGTCTAGAAGGGCCTTATTAAAATGTGTAGTTCCTTAACGATGACTCATAGATGTTATGGCTGACCTATGAAGAATGTATTATGATATTTATTTATATGATATAAGTCTTAAGGTTTAATACATGCCTAATGGCCAACCAAGGTGGTGGTTATCATGATTTATATACAAATAGTGAAATCAATGATGGTGATTTGAAGACTAGGTATGAGAGACTTAGGAGATATTTGAGTGGAGGGATAGGGTGACATGAAGATATGTTTAAGATAAAAATATATTGAAGACTATTTGTCTGACCTATAGGTCATAATTCTACTGGTAGAATAGTGATCTTATAGATTAGGTGCGAGTGAAGATGAAGAGTGATAAGCAGAGGTCCATTATGAGGTGTTGAAGACATTAGTTTAGAGGTGAATGTGTTCATATGTGTTATTTTGGTAGCTTAGCATCTAAGGTGGTTGTTATCTCCTTGCAAATTGAAACTTGATAAAAGTGTAGTTGTTGTTGCAGCTCAGCTAGATAGGTGTTGAAACACCTTATGGGATTGTAGTCTCACTAAATAAGGATTGTATTTCCTTGATATTTTATATGTGGTCTAAATTAGATCTTGTTATTATAGAATAGTATTCTAATTTTAGGTTCTAGTGGGTTTTTTCCCCAATAGGGTTTCCCATGTATGTCATATGTTATGTGATTGATCTTGTATTATCTCTCTTTCTCATTTATATGAATGATCATGGTAATTGATTAAGTGTTTTCAAATATCATAATTAGCAGATGGATTATTTGAGCTTACTAATTTATGCCTCCCCTCTCAGTGATTTTATCTCTAACATAAACTTCATTCAATAATTATCTATCTATATTACACACAACTGATTAACATAAAAAACAATCCAACTAATAATTTATATCCCTATATTCATACTCATATGTGTATATATGCTCAAGAAGATGTAACCTATAGTAATTTTTATAATACTTTGCTAGTTCATTGAATAAATATTTATATTACTCAACATATAATATTCATGACTACTCAACAATAAAAATTATATTTAAATAACTTATCATAATAACTTAGTCATTTTATACAAACTTCCTTTAGTTTACATTGAGTCAGTATTAATATGTATATCAAGCACACAACGCTTAAATAATATAACATTCATATATATCCCATATAAAATAAAAGTAGTCCTATAGTATGGTAATCAAATAAAATTTACACATAGTCAACAATAATCATTTAAATACAATCAACTAACTAACTTAAGTTTGATACCAACCCTCAACCATCCCATACAAATAATCATATACAAGTGTTAACAAAGTAGTTCCACATGGCCATTAGTAATTGAAATGAAATGAAACATAGTCAAACAATATCCAATGAAACCTAGTTCATATACCAAAATCCAAATGTAACCAAAATATAAAAAAACATCTATAAGTGATTTCATTAACACTCATCCATTTTACTAACACACAAAATAACACGGACATGTAAGTAAAATCACATAAAGATCTTGTTTACTAGTTATGCTAACCTTGCATACTTATGTTATACTTAATTGAATCATTGATTTGATTCTATAGGGGGATTCCTCCTCCTATAGGGTCAAATCCTTGATTCTCAAAAGGGTTTATAATTCTAAAACAACCATTTTTTTATAAACCCCATAACCATTTCATCTATAAATTGTATAACATATTTATATAAAATTTTAGAGTGAACCAAAGAACAAAACCTACCTTTTGATTACCCCTGAAGTAGATTTTCACCTTTGGCATATGAATAAAAGTCCCCTTTTTCATATTTTTATTCTTTAACAACCCCAACTTCTATTCATTTAGGAAAACTTTGATACCTTTATTATTTTTGCATTCATCTGAATGCCATACGAAAACCCCTAATTTCATGGTGAATCCTTCTCTATCATAAATTCCTCAATAATGACTCAACATAACACCAAAAAATCTTGGCACATCTCTAATAACTTACAACTTGACTAAATAATAACATAGTCTCCTCAATATTTCCTCATAACTTGCAATCAAAACATAGCCATTTTTAGTTTTGCATGGTTTTAAAAAACAAATACAAACTAAATGATGACTCTAAAATTAGGTTTGACATAATGTTATGTTAATAAACATATTAATTATGTTTAATAAAAATTGAAATACCTATCCAAAACTTTAAACATTAAATCATTAAATTTTCATACCTAGTTAACCCTTATGTATTTAAAACTATGTCACCCTAGGTACCACCATAATCACTTTCACCTAGGTTTAGGTTAGATAAAGTTTATAAAATCATTTTGTTCTATAATGTATAATTCAATTTATTTATATTCCATGTATAATATTTAATAAATATACTTGTATATTGAATGCTTATAGGTA
Organism: Torreya grandis; assembly: GCA_037957365.1. Classification (NCBI taxonomy): domain Eukaryota; kingdom Viridiplantae; phylum Streptophyta; class Pinopsida; order Cupressales; family Taxaceae; genus Torreya; species Torreya grandis. The sequence continues at coordinate 1,857,612 of JARHVA010002074.1, forward strand.
TACACATGTATGAGGTCACAAAGTAAGTAATTCATAAGTATAGTCATCTAAAGGCAAATATAGAACTATCATACTACATAATGGCAACATCATAATAATATTAATAAATAGTAAAATCTACAATTAAGACTAAAATAACATCCAAACATGGATCAAAACCAAATCAATCATCGCCAAGCATGAAGTAACCATACATAATGAAATTAAAACAATTATCCAGTTATTTTTACTACATGGTGTGTGCAGGGTTCCTTTTCAAATCTCTACACCTCCAACATATTCATCTACAACACACTCTATGATGATACTCTCCCTTCATATATATATAGAGAGTGAACTTTATCCTACACCCACCTCTCAAATGTAAATCTTAGTTAGCTTGTAACAATGATAATTAATACAAATGCTACTAAAGCACAATAATACTTAATGAGCATAATCTGCATGCATATGAAACTCACGTACAAGTAACGAATTAAGTAATGAGTCACAAAAAATAATCATTATATGTATGTCCATACATCAAAATAAATTTAAAATAGTTTTCTACAACACTAATTAAATAACATTAAACCCATTAATATATGTTTAATAAACAAATCAAGTTTAGTGAGGAAATCAAGATGTAACATAAGAATTCAATCTAGTTTTGACTCCATTTCTCACCCCTACTTAGTGGTTCATGATCTATGAATAATTTATATTAGATTTATGGTGTGCCCAACCCATGTGTAGTATATGCATCTAAAACTAAAACTTTGTGAATGTAACTAGAAATTTCTAACAGGAAATGTTAGCTCTATGGCCAATTGGGTATATAAGGTGACTCCAGGCCACTTGGGAATGCCAAACAATGCATATAAAGTAAGGAATGCAAATAGTGTATAACCTATAATATTATGTCATATGTATAAAACATAGATAATGACTTGGAATTTTCATTCCATCTAATCAACCAATTTATAAGTGAACATATAGAAAAAATGTGCTACGTGCATGCCCCCAAATCTAATATCTGAGCATATGGATTTTGGATTGAGCTATAATAATTTGTATCTAAGTATATGAACAAAAAATATTAATGGTTATGTTGTGTATGATGCCCCCAACCTAAGTAAATTGGTATGAATATGAATAAAACTATTATAAATCTAAGCTAAATCGGTAAATCTATAACTAAACCTTTGCAAACCTAGATTGTACCTCATATACTTTTTTGGTCAATCTATATTTTTCTAAAATTGAATATAATAGATAGTAGCACCATATATTAGAAAGTAGTGTCATGTGGTACTTGTGTCCTAATCTAGGTGCTAATTTCCATTTGTTATGATTTCTATGTAACTCCACTAATCTCTATGTCACTACTTTTCCATTACATTTACCTAACTCTGATTTCGATAATCTAAGAATGTGTGCTAAAAATGAATTATGGTATCTTGATCTCTACGTCAAACCCCTATGAATGGCCCATATTTTTAGGGGAGGTATTAAACATGTACAAGAAACTATCCTCAAAATAAAAAAGCTCTACAAGATGTGTGTTAGTTAGAACATTTATGATATCTACATAAAAATCTAATATAATGTTTATACATAACATATAAATGTAAAATAATCTAAGTATAAGTTTGTAATATTCTATGTATGTCATTTCTAGCATTCACAAGGTTGTGAATATATATATAACAATGTATGTAACAAAAAAATCTGAGTAATAACTAAGTAGATACCTAGGGGGATAGGGGATGATGTCCATTACAACACCCAAGTAGGAAGGGGATATGCATGAGGTCCCTTATGGAATATAAAAATAGAGTGTGTAACAAATAAGAGACAAATTTCATGGCTATGATACACATAAGAAATCATACATATAATACACATGAGGCACGTAAAGTAGGCCAAGGGGACACAATACAAGGGATATGGGCACATGTCACTAAATATAAGAAAACAAGACATAAAGGACATGTTAAAATTTCCACATACGAAAGCAACAAGAAAATTTGGACTATAGACACATATGAGGACATGTTAAAATGTCCACATACACAATAGGAAAACACACACAAGGATATGGGCACATGTTTAAAGTGTACATACTATGAAAAAAGTGACTTAGATCCAAATAACAATGGCATATTCAAATGACCTCGAATATAAGAAGCATAGAGACATAATCAAGTAGAAACTAGGAATTCTAAAAATGAAAGTATGCATGAACAAGTAGTACAAATCTATGTAAGAGCTAAGATATGCATATGCTAAGTCTAAAGTAGTAATAACCAATAAAAAATATGAATAAGTGTAGCATGATCAATAGAAACATATAAAAATGGTAAAACTATGATGTATAGTATAAATAGATGGAACCTAGTAATCAAAATTGTGTTTAAGTTGCCTCCAAATGGGTGAATATGTCTAATGAAGAATCCATGTATCTTTGTAAATTCCCTAATGGGTAGTGTTGAAAAGTTTTACCTTACATGCCAAAATTTCACCCCTATAATTTGAGACTTTGATCATCATTATTTTTTATGCTATGGATCATGGTGTTTGTCTTTTTATGTCCCTAGAATGTTCATTTGAAACATTATTTAGTAGAGTTTAAGGTAAATTTGATGAGTTTAAGGTTCTATTCATCATAGCTATGTGCTTGTCTAGCCACTTCTTGAGTTATTTCAATGGGTTTTAAGTGTTTAAATGAGTATAGGGTGTCTTGATAGGTCTCATATCAGGTGTAAAGGTTATGACATTCTCTACTAAGGATAAAACAGGTTGATGATATTCTTAGCTAACTTCATAACCCAATTAGTTGTATTTTGGACCACTTTATGGATTTTAGATCATGTTTTCAAGATAATGGAAGTATAATAATTAAATAAGGTCATGATGTACCTATTCAAAATGAAAATGTCTAATTAATACTTTTTTCATTATTTTTTCAGGTTTATCAAGTGGTCATGGTAGTTTTAGTGCCAAAATGGCTCTTTTGAGGCTGTCTATACAAGTTTTCAAAGAAAAATTGACATACAAGAATATTCAAGACTTAATTTGTTTATTTTAAGGTTAAATCCATGGTTTGTAAGGAGTTTTAAGTTTTAAGATGTAGACAACAAATTTATCTCTCCTATCGACTTCTTTGGCATCTCAAGGAAGGCCATCAATTTTTTCTTAATATGATCAAGAGAGATTTAGATCCAAATATCTTGGGAAATTATAGGAACCCTAATGACCTTCAATTTGGTGGAATTGGTTTTCATATTCCTCTCCCCATATTTATGAATAATTACTAAGAGTGTAAGGGGGTCACTATGTCCTAGTCATTCAGATAAGGTCCAAGTTTATCTCCACTTATTCAATTAAGAAATATATGGAAAAAATGGTCATGGTGGGGTGATTTTAGAGTAAAATATGACATTTTTCATGTTTTAATAATTAGGTACTTTGTCTTGATAAGGGGTATTTTGAGTAGGAAATCTATTGCTTATGTTGGTTATCAAAGTGAATAGTTTTTAAGCATGCTTGATCTACTAATTCATGTGTCTTCATCTTTAGGGGTTCTCAAGTTCATGTTTCAATTATAATAAACCTATTATATATAAAAAATAATATACCTCCATATTATATAATGGCTTCCTAGAGTGGCAAAAATAAGGTCTTTAGCAAGATTTAGTGATAAAGTCATCAGCTCCTATTGTTGTTATCATACAGATGGAATCATAAATATTAAATCTTTTGATTGAGAGCTTAAAGTTGTTTTACAAGTACTAATAAGATTATTGATGGTGAAAATTACTACTCAAGGGAGAAAAATACCTAATTAAGGCCTTATGTGCTTAAATGAAAGTCAAGCCTATGTTTTTAGATCAATAAAAGTTTATGATAAACTATGTGCACCTGGAGGTGAGTTATGAAGGTATCAAGTGGATGTTTAAAGGTGATATAATTAATTTGAGTGGTGAATATGGTTAGGATGCCACTAAGGAACAAATCAAGATCATAAAAAAATATTTTGAGATGTGTTTTAGCAAATTTTAAGGTTTATTAGTAGAGTTTAAGGTAACAGGATAGTTTCATTGCTTGAAAGTATTTGAAGTTGGTTAAGGCATTAATCAAGCTAATGACATGTTATTTAATAACTATTTACGTGTCTTAATTCTTATCATTATTGAAACACCAAAAAGGAATACATTCATCTTTTTGGGTTGTTTAATGTTGTTTGTCATCCTTTAAGGTAAAGAGCATTTTTAATTTCCATACTAATCAATACCCTTTAGCATAAATTTGATACTTATGAAAGCATGCACGGTGAATTATAGTCAATGATAAGTCATTATATACATTTTTAATGTGATTAAACCTTTTTATTCCTCAATCTATCTATATAGAGGCCAAAGAGATTAATGACCACATACAACTATACTAAGAACCATGATGATACAGTTAGGCTTTTAAGACCATGAGTTTGAATGAGGTGCATTATGGGTGATATTTAGTGATTGAATGTGTACAATTTCATGAAGACACTCTCCTATAGTCCTAAATAATATGACATTAGATTTCATAGCATTATCATCTTAAAGACTAGCACCTACACTTGCTCAACCATGGAACTCTATCTAGTATTGATTACCTAAGGTGCCTACCTTGTTTAGTGAAGGTGTAATGTTTTATAGTAAGATTGAGGCCTAGTGTAAAGAATGGAATAAAATTTTAGGTGAATTGAGTTTTAAATAAGGTAGTCAATACGTCTAAAAGTGACGCTATAGGTTCTAATTCACTAAGATGTATAAATGAATAAGGATCTATTTTATTATTTTTTGGAAACTAGGGTCTAGTTCCTAAATAATAAAGGGTTTGGAATAAGGGGAAAAATCCAATAAAATATAGTAAAATATAAATTTTTGATCAATTTAATCATATAAATTACATATGGAAAGAAGTAAATTTATCTAGAAAAATATGTTGAAATGCATGATTTTGGGGTTGAAATTTACTACATAGGACTAAAGAACTTGGATTTGGATTTCATTTTATGAAAGGATAGGAGCACCAAAATAGGACACCCTAGGGTTTAGTGTTATAATCCTTTTTTACCATTGTTGTCTATTGTCCTTATGTGAGCCTGTATATGAAAATTTTGAGGCTAAATGTTAACAGAGCTTGTTATAGGCCCATTTAAATCTCCCAACCCTAGGTCAATATACAAGCATGAAACAAAAAATACATTAAAGGCATAAGGGGGAAAAATTAGGTTAGGGGAAGTATGATCACATGATCTAGAACCCCTATTGTCTTGATCACTACCTACATTAACCCTCAAGATAGGATCTTAGATCCAATATAGTTCTCCCTTAAGGAACGTGCTTAATATACACATGGTAGATGCAAGAATGAGATTTCTCCTAGGCCCTTCCTTGATTAAGCATGCAAGTGTATGTGTGACACAGAATGTTGAGCTATATTATTGATTGATTTTAATTATGTAATGTGACAAAGTAGTAAGAGATAGATATAAAATGCCTTATGTATTCCTTTATATAGGAGACTCTTAATTTAAAATTTGGGAGATTTATTTTCATTTGGATGACATTAGTAAAACTAAAGGATGAAGCTATGAAGGGATTGGAACTCATTAAGCGAGGAAAACTGACCATTAGAGCTAAAAATGCCTATGGATAAGAGTACTAGAAATGGACACCCTAGAGTCTAGTGTTATAATCTAATCCCAACACTTTTATCCTATAGGCTTGAGACCTATGGGGGAGGAATTAGCATGGGAATTCTAACCTAGCTGAGGTGGAATGACTATTTGAAAATATCAAGATGATTGAAAATAAGTAAAAAGGTGTCTAGAGCATGAAATGAGACCAAGATGAGTAAAACAAAAGACATAGTTAATGTGAACAAGACTCATAATCTCCAATCATAGTCTCTTACGAAAGGACTATGAAAATACATGATACGTGTGGTTGTTTAATGAATTCAGGGTGTATACATTTCCCCCCTTTTTATTCTAGTGATGTAATGACATGAAGTACTATAGTAAAAGAAATAAAATAAAATGTGTACCTAAAACTACCTACATGGAAATGAATGTGTTGCAAAGGGTCCAAATCTTTTCCTAGCTAGGGAAGTGGATGGAGAGATGAATAGTTCCTTGAGAAAAGAAATAATCTTTGAAATACATTCCCCCTATAGTGAATCTATAAGAGGTATCCATGTAACATGGAGAAGGAGGTAAATTCTTGCCCTATGTGCTAAATCTAACTAGAATGAGAAATGTTCAGAGGCTCAAAACTAGTGTCTGCCCTCTATCCCATATAAACTCATGTAATCTAGAATGTGGTATAAAATATGTATGCTATGAAGAACAAAATCTATCATTCCCCCACTCTAGATATCTGAACTAGAACTAAGAAATACTTGGAGGCCCAAAACCAATGTCTATCCTCTATCCTGCATAATATCATGTAATTTGGATCTAGGTAATATAATGGACCAACCACTATAGATGGCTATGTGGTCTAACCTAGTGACACCTTGGGTACAACTAAGTGTAATATAAAATTATGGTAAATGTGTGAGAAAAGAATGGCATGTCTTTCCATTTCATCTATATAATCCTAGATGATGAAGAACATGAATGTTTATGTCATGCCCCCAAATCTAGTATGTGAGTAATTTATATATATAATCTGGTAATCTATATAACCACATGTAATATAACCTATCATGCCATGCCCCATATGTAAAACTAGAGATAAAAACACTGTGCTTTGGATTATGCTTATAATCTGATATCTTATCTTATAATTGTGTCATGTTATATGAAGCTATATGTGTGAGATGTGTATTAATGTACATGCCCCTAAATTTGGTATCTAAGTATGAATCTATAAAAAAGTCAATATGAATCCATATAATCTAAACCACTATATCTGAATAGCTTGTGTATTTGTAAATTGAAATCACTATGGATTCATATCATATGAACCATTATATCTCAATAGCTTATGTATCTATAAACTAAAACCATTGTGGATCTATATGATCTAAACCACTGTACCTAAATGGTCTATGTATTTTTAAACTAAAGGTGTATCCCTTTGAATATCCTAAATAATATTGAATGACCCATGTAATCTAAATCATTGTATATTTCAATCTTTGAGTTAAATTTGATAATCTGACTTTTGGAGGTGTAAGAACCATGGTGTAACCACTTATGAGAGTGGATGGGTATTTTGGGTAAGTTTAGGAATATGAATAATTAGAATGATGCCCCCCTTTTTGGGAAAGGGATGAAATTTATAATAGAGGAGGTCGAGCCAAAAGTGATGACTAGTGGTAGAATGATATAAAAAAGGTTGGTATAGTTTGAATTAATTAAGAAGTTATTTGATTGATTAGACTGAGTTGTTTGAAATTATAAAAAAAATTGATTGGTGATAATCAAGATGTGTGTCTAAGTATAAAAGGAATATAGATATGTGCATGCTATAAGGGTGGTTTAATCATGTTATCACATTCAATGAGTTATTCTAATTATTTCTATCAAGAATCTAGATTGTCTAATCTTGACACCTATTGCGTGAGCTTTACCTTGAATAATAGGCATTAAGTGGACCAACTAGTCTTAGAAATGTTGGACAGATTCCTATTTGACTCATATATATTTGTAAAAAATTTCACCTTCATGATAGAGGTCATTAATTTTGTTGGATTAAATCACTCATCAACATTAATTTAAAAAGAGTAGAACTTGAAACTATGTGGGTGCCCTTAAAGTTTGAATTTATGTGGATACAAAATCCAACTTTAATTAGACCTTTTGAATACTAATGTAAGTAAAAAATGAGGGGCTATATATGTTTCATCCTCTCCAAAATTCTAAATGATATTAAAAAGGTATCACTCAAGTGAAACACATAGAAGTTTGGTAACTTATTTGATAGAAAATCCATTGTAGACGAGGAATTTAATATCCTATATTAGAATTTAAAAATTGAGGAATGGTTAGAGGATTGTTATATTTTGGAAAAGAACCTTTTAATGGATTCTTATCACCCAAATTTTCATCATAGAGAAGCATATGTTAACCAATTTGACCATACGTCAAATTAAGTCAAGCCCTTGTGTAATTTAAACTTGTCACAGGGTTCCCTAGGGTGTAAAATGTGTACCATGGTCTTATGAGGTCATTTATAATGTGATTTATCTTGGTAATTAGTCTTTTTTGTCATTTCATATCATTTAAGGTTTTTTTTAAGTAATTAAATGAAATTGTATGGGTTTACCATATAGGATAAGTGTTAAAAATATATATTAAGCATCCCCCATGTTAGAATATGCCAAAGGAACTATTTTGGGACTGACATACTATAAGTGCTAGGTTGAAAATAAGAAAATGAGGTAATTAGAGGTGGTTTAATGTTATTATATAGTTTGTGTAGTAGTTTTATCATGTGGGATAAATTCAATAATGTCCTTTGAGCATCCCTAAACTCAATTCCACACTTTGGCAGATTTGACAAGCTCAAAAATGGCATAAAACCTTTTTATCATTCCATCACTCTCTTAGACAAGCAAAAATAGTTAGCTGATCTTTGTATGGTATAGATAAGAGGAGGTAATTGGGGAAAATTATTTTTAGGGATGATATCACTCTTTGTCTAATTCAAATCCATGGAAATATTCAAAATATTGGTTGATTATGCTCTATGAACCATTACTTAGATTATTAGTGACTCTTTTCTAGTTGCTCATTCCCATACCCTTTAGTTTCCTTCTCTATTTGGATTAGCCAGAGTAATTTAAGTTGTGTACATGTTATTATAAAGTGTGTTCATTCTTATAACATTTTTATAAGTCATGTTTTCATGTGTGGATGTCAAGAAATGAGCATAACTATCTCACTTTGCTAGTTGAAGACTTCATTGTAGTGTGCATATAAGTTTCATCAATTGTAGAGGGTTTTCCTTCCTATAGTGGATATAAGGTAAATATGAAATATAATTTCCACTCTACCATATAATTATGATCAGTTTTCATTCATGAAGGTCTTTGTCTCAAAATTATTTCTTATAAGATACAAGGCCTTACACATTGCTTATAGTGAATTTCCCTTATGACTGCCACCTAGAATCAAGTCAACTTGAGCATTCACCAGTCATGGTGATGACACAAGGATGTTAAAAAATGGTAATAAGAATATAAATGTTAAGGAAACAATATTTATCCATCCAAAATGTTAGGATATTGGTTATGATAACCAATTCAACATGTACATAATCAAAAACATGGCACAGTCAAGAAGCCCTACAACATCCATCTACATGTTAGTGTGAGAACATTTAGACAAAGGTGTTGTTGATGTTTGGAACCTTTAAAAATCCACATGATCCCATGTTTCATCATTAACCTAGCTAAACCACCTAGAGACCTAAGGTTTATGAGATTATAGTTTAGCACACATATTTGAATCTAATGTTCATCTACAGTTGATCTAATAGAGGCTACGATATTTGGAATAAAGGTGTCGACACTTATGTGAGAAGCTCATAAAATTATAAGATAACTAATAAGACTATTATGACAATTTTGGGGTAATTTTTTATAGGTATACTTGATTTCATTGTTTGCAAGTTGAAAAAGTTGTAAAAGGGACACTTTACCTTAGTATGTCTGAATGAGGATTCTACCTTATATTTTATCCTTCCATGATAGATTATCTTAAGGTTTAGATAGATATGGTTATTTACATAATGAAGACCAAAAATATGGGTAATTCCTTGACATATAAATTTAATTTATTGGTTCATGTGAAGTTAATGTATATTGTCTTCTATTTCAAGCAAAGTTTCACATTAGAATGTCAGTCATCTATAGTACTTTTTAATCCCAAGTGGTCTTTCAATGCAATATGACATAATGGAATCATATATTAAATAAAAGTGAATTTATTTGAGTAAGAGATGATATATTACATCAAAGATAAATCCAATGAATTTGAGAACCATGGTTTGACATAGGTAAGCATCTACAGGGTTCTGTTTTCCCTTAAAATGTCACGTATAGTTTGACTATAGATTGACAGTATATGAAGAGTAGGTAGTTTCAATGTTGACATGACCTATGGGTAGAGATGAGTAATTTAAATTTTATAATGAACTCAATTATTTAAATAAATACCTAGGCATGAAACACAATGTTCACAACATCCTACAAGAATCTCACTTTCTTGAGAACATACACCTATAGTCAATATAATCCTTGAAATAGCTTGGAAAAATGAGGAAGAAATGGTTTGAAAGGATGGATGGGGTGAATTATGGATTAAATACGACTAAAAAAATATCATAGTGGTAAATTAACATACCAAAATTCTCTCAAGAAGCAAATATCTGAACCTACAAGCAGAGTTCAAGTCTCTCAGACCCAAACAAAGATTGTGCATAGTCCTCACAGTCATAGAAGTTTGTCTTGAATTTTTGAAGTATTAATGACTCTATAAGTGTGATCAAACTATGAAAATAGGAAAAAATAGTCACAAATACCTAATGGATCACTCCATGACTTAAATTTGGAAAGAAAAACAAGGGATATGCCTCTATTTTTTCTCAGAAAGAGGGCACTCCTAGTCAAAATGAAGATTGTAGGTAGGGTATGTGAATGAGAAAAAGATGACATAAGGAGTATTGAATCATAGTGGGATGAGGTATAATTTTTATCTAAAGGTAAAGGAGCGATAATAATCACATGTATCTTTTTGTAATATTCATAAGTGGTCATGAACCTAGATATATAGTCAAGCCTATTAGGCTTAAAATTAGACCCAAGACTTTCACAAGTCTAGTTTCATTTCTATGAACATGTGAACTCTCCAAAAAATTAGATGAACTTGAGGGGAGAGTATAATATTATTTAGAACCTTTGGTTTGTATGAAAGTAACATAGAATGGTCAATTCTAGCTTTAACACATTTAAGGATGTCAAGAATGCATAGTAAAGCTCGATAGGCCAACTTCTCTTACTCATAGCTATATGGAAACCAAGTACAATTCCAAAAGGAACTATGCATGGTTAAAGGAGGTCCCTAACTTATTCTTAGTGAAATTTTTTTGAGGTTTGAATGTCTAAATTTTATGAACTATTACCAAGAATCAAAACATGTTAAAACCCTACTAAAACCCTATCTTTGACTTGATGGATAAGAAATTGATAGAGATGCACTCAGAGAGGATAGTTTGGATTGAAAATTATTCTATAATTTTTTAATACTCTCCCATACTCCTTCTCATCTATTTGGTTTGTACCCTACTTGTAAAAACATGGTGAAAATAAGGGGGTTTTGGCAAGTGTTGATTATTTTATAGGTACAAAGTAGATTTGAAGAATGGTAATAATTTGGGGAGGCTAGGTGGGACTCATTATAAATACCTATGTCCATTATAATAATATATAGGAATGGAAAAACTTTTTCTAAGTCATTCACTATAGGTAGTCTTGGACAATATTTTAAAAGACAAAGTGATTGCCTAGTGAGAGCAAGATAGTTATATTTTTGGCACTTTTAAAGGTCTTGGAAGGAAAATGGAATATAGAGAGGTAACCTGACACCTCTTCCATGGATTTGTTTGAGAAAATAAAATCCACTTGGGTGATAAATGTGAATAATGAGGAATAAAATACCAATGATTGACTATAGATGGTGAGAATAAGTGTCCAGAAGAAGGCTATGAGTTAGCGACACATTTGATGAATGTTATGGCATGTTATAACCCCCCCAAGCTAGTGCACATGTGTCAACTCTCCTTATTTCATTTTGAGTAGTTAATAAATACCTCATCATGAAGGTAGTTTTTAAGAAGGATATTTGAGGACCCTACAACAATTTTCAAGAGTTTGATGATTTAGATGGACACTTTTATAAGAAGACCTTCTAGACCTTTTTAATTCACTTCATTTTGAATGGTGGATCCTAATCTTATTTTAATGCCCAGTTCCCAATAGGGGGATGTGTGGGGGGAAATGCCCCCTCACTGTGGTCACCGTGGGTTTAGGGGTAGCACCCTAAAGTAAAATTTAGTTAAAAACACACTATAAAGTATTGAAATTTTATATTAAATCTAGACCATTCACTATTAGGTTATAGATATAATAATAGAAATTATGTTTGTGCATTTTTTCCCTATATGTAACCCTCTTTTTTGATATGAGTTCATTGTAATTATGGTGGTTTTTTTTATGTGAGTGAAGAGGATATTGCAGTGGTTGTATTGTAGGTTTTTCCCCTTAATTGGTTAGACTAAATAATAAGGACTAGTTATTTCTATGTGGATGTAGACCATATTGGGTGAACCACATTAAATCTATGTCTCTATTGTGTTATGTTTTATGCATTTTATTTCTATCTTTAATTCATTAATATTGTTATGTTTTATCTATTCCTAACAAATGGTATCAGAGTTAAAGGTTTATTTGGTGGATAAACTCACAAGAAAAGAGGGCTCCTAGTTTGAATGGGAGTAATGGTAGAAGAAGGCAATTTTAAGGTCAAAAAGTTCAAAAACCAAAACTACCAGTTATGGAAGATGCAAATGGAGGACTATCTATATCAGAAGGATCTTTTCCTACAATTAGGTAGAATAGCAAAGAAGCCAACTATGAAGGATGAATATTGGGAGGTTCTTGACATAAAGGCACTAGGAACAATATAGCTATGCCTGGTAGCATGATGGCCTTCAATATTTCAAAAGAAAATATAACAATAGATGTGTTTAAGGAATTAGATAGAGTGTATGAAAAACCCTCAACCTCTAATAAGGTATTTATAATGAAGCATTTATTTAATCTATAAATGTCATAAGGTGGGTCTATTGTTGATCATTTAAATGAATTTAACATGGTCATAAATTAGTTAAGCTTTGTAGGGGTAAGTTTTTATGATTAGGTTAGGGATTTTTTGATTTTATGCTCATTGCCAGATAGATGGAATGGCTTGGTCATGGCTATGAGTAATTATGTCTCTAGTTTAAAGACTTTATAGTTTGATGATGTTATGGGTGTTATTATTAGTGAGGAAATGCAATGGAAAAGCACAAGTGAGACATCAGGTAATTCTTTGACTATGGAGATTAGGGGAAGACAAATGGATAGAGGAAAGGGTCCAGGGAATCATGGTAAGTCTAATAAGGGTAGATGTAAATCTAGAGGAATGTTGGTGTGTTAGATTTTTGTGAATAAAAGACACCTAAAGAAAGATTGTTAGTTTCAAAAAAGAAAATAAGGAGATGGACAATAAGATAAAAATTAGGAAGAAAACTTAGTAGGTGATGTGTTACAAGATGATTTAATCCTTTCTTTATCTAATATTAATGATCCTTGGGTTTTAGATTCATGGATTTCATTTCATGTTGCACCCCATAATAAATATTTATAAGACTATGTTCAAGGTGATTTTAGATAGGTTTATTTAGATGATGGTGAACCCTATAAAATTATAAGAAAGGGTAAGATACAAATAAAATTATAGAATGGAAAAAATTGGTTGTTGAAAGAGGTGAGGCATGTTCCTAAGCTGAAAAGAAATCTAATTTAAGTAGGGAAGTTGGGAAGTTGGGGAGGCACGATTTCATTTAGAGAAAATTTGTGTAAAGTCACTAAAGGATCCCTAGTATTAGAAAAAGGAGAAAATGTAGGTACATTATATTTATCTAATGGTAATGTTAACTCTTCTATTGATTTAAGTTCTATAAAAGTGGATAAAAAATTATGGCACCATAGACTTGGGCATATGAGTGAGAAGGGGATGCAAGTTCTCCACTCAAAAAATATGTTGATAGATTTGAAGGTGGATTTATAATTCTATGAGAATTTTGTGTATGGAAAATAGAAGAGAGTCAATTTTCTCAGAGTTAGGAAGATAAATAAGGATGAAAATTTAGAGCTTATGCATACAAATATATGGGGACTAGTTTAGGTATCATCCCTTGGTGGGTATTATTATTATGTTATTTTTATTGATGATGTAACTATAAAAACCTGGGTTTATCTCATATGAAAAAAATATAATGTTTTTGATAATTTTTAAAAAATGGAAATCTTTGGTTTAGAATGAGATAGGGAATAAGTTGAAGTGTGTCAGATTAGATAATGGAGGTGAATACTACAACAAGGAATTTGATAATTAATATTCATCCCTTGGAATTTGTAGAAAGAAGATGATTTCAAGAACACCACAAAAAAATGGTGTGTCAGAAAAGATGAACAAGATGATCATAGAGAATGCAAGGAACATGAGATTACATGCAGGGTTACCCTTATAATTCTGGGTAGATGTTGTGGATAATTTTGTTTACTTAATAAATAGAGGGCCTTTAAGTCCCTTGGATGGTGTCATTTTAGAAGAATGTGGATAGGTAAAAAGGTAGATTATTCATTTTTAAAAACTTTTGGTTGTGAATCATTTTTCCATATTGATAAAAAATTGGAACCAAGATTGAAGCAAAATCTAAAAAATGTACTTTTATTAGATATGGAGTTAATGATTTTGGTTACCTTTTATGGGATTTTAAAAATAATAAAATCATTAGGAGCAGAGATGTGATCTTTAATGATAAGGTCATGTAAAAAGATTAGTTTTAGGGAAAGAAACAAGAAAATCCAAATATAGAATATGTAGTACTTGATAAAATCATAGGAAATGAAATTCTAAAAGTGCCAAAAAATTAGAATGTGCAACAAATACAATAAGTACATCAAAATCATGAAAGTGTAATTATAATATCTACTGGAGTAAGTAGACTCCTTGAATGATACTCTAATTTATTATTTATTATTTATTATTGACTGATGGTGGTGAGCTAGAAAGATATGAAGAATAAATGCATGTATAAACTAGAAAGAAGTGGGAGCAAGGCATGAAAGAGGAGATGGACTCCTTGGTACATAACCAAAATTGGGATTTGGTTCAATTGCCTATAAGTAAAATAGAATTACCTAATAAATGGGTTTAAAGGTTGAAGGAAGAGGATGGAGGAAAAAAGAGGTACAAGGCCAAACTTGTTGTAAAGGGGTTTGCACAAAATAAAGGTATTAATTTTGACAAAATATTTTCTCTAGTTGTAAAAATGACTTCCATAAGAACTATTTTAAGTTTGGTATCAGTAGAAGATTTACACCTTAAATATTTAGATGTGAAGATGATTTCCTTCATGGTGATTTGGAGAAGGAAATATATATGGAACAACCATAGGGATAAAAAGTAAAAGGTAAGGATAAAATGGTGTGCAAGTTGAACAATAGTATATACGGTCTACTGTAAGCTCCAAGGTAGTGGTATTTGAAATTTGACATGTTTATGATATAATAAGGTTATAGTAGATGTCATTCTGACCACTATGTCTATTTTATGAGATTAAATAATGGAAGCTATATTATCTTGTTATTGTATGTAGATGCCATGCTTGTTGTAGGGTCTAATATGCAAGATATAAAAGATCTCAAATGAAAATTATCAAATTCATTTGAAATGAAGGATTTGGGTTATACAAAGAAAATCCTTGGTATGAGAATAACAAGAGTTAGGAAAAATAGAAAATTGGCATTGTCTCGAGAAGAGTACATAAAGAAGGTGTTAGTCAGGTTAAATATGTAAGATGCAAAACCCATAAGTACACCTTTGGGAGTAAACTTCAAATTAAATAAGGAACAATGTCCTAACATGTAGGAAAAAATTAATTACATGTTTAAAGTTATATATGCTTTAATAATTGGAAGTTTAATGTATGTTATGGTGTGCACAAGACTAGATATTGCTCATGAAGTGGGTATTGTTAGTAGGTTTATGAATAATCTAGGAAAAGAGAATTGGGATGTAGTCAAGTGGATTCTTAGATACTTGAGAAGGACCACTAATAGATAGTTATGCTATGAAGGTTTAGATGCTACCTTACAAGGATATGTTAATGCAAACATGGTTGTTGATGTAGATAGTAGGAAGAGAACCACATGTTATGTTTTCATTTTTGGTGATATAACAGTTAGTTGGATTTAAAAATTACAAAAGATAGTTGCTTTGTCAACTACAAAGGTAGAATATGTTGTATTTATAGAAGCTATCAAGGAGATGATATGGATGTAATAGTTCATAGAAGAATTTAGGCATAAGTAGGAAGATTATAGGTTATATAGTGATATCCAAAGTGTGATTCATTTATCAAAGAACTTGGCATTCCACACAACAACCAAACATATATAACTCAGGTATCACTTCATTCATTCAATTTTGGAGGATGGTCAACTAAAGTTAGAAAAGATTCATATCACTCAAAATCTTATAGATATGCTAACAAAGGTAGTCACTAAAGAGAAGCTAGAGAGTTGTTCAGCTTCAATAGGTCTCTAAGGATACTAAGGAAGATGAGAAAAATGCTAGGGTAAAATTTCAAACCAATGTCCAAGGAAAAGTTATAGTGGTGGAGTTGTAGTAGTCAATCTCCAAGTGGGATAATGTTGGATGGTGGAGCTTGATTTTATTTTAGTGCCTAGTTCCTGATAGGGGAGGTGTGTGGGGGAAACACTCCCCTCACTATGGTTTCCATGGGTTTGGGGGTAATGCCCTTGAAGAAAAATTTAGTTAAAAAATCACTATAAAATATTGTAATTTTATAGTAAATCTGGACCATTCACTATTAGGTTATAGATCTAACAGTAGAAATTATGTTTGTGCATTTTACCCTATATATGAACCTAATTTTGCTATGAGGGAATTGTAATTATGGAAGCAATTTGTATGTGAGTGAAGAGGATATTGAAATGGTTATATTTCATGTTTTTTCCCTTCATTAGTTGGACTGAATAATAAGGACTGGTTATTCTTGTGTGGATGTAGCCCATATTAGATAAACCACATTAAATCTGTGTCTCTATTATGTTATGTTTTCTATATTTTTTTCCATATTTAATTAATTAATATTATTTTGTGTTATATATTGCTAACACTTCATTATTCTACATTATAATTGGTTTTCATGCCTTCACATGTGTCATTGTGACCCTTGAACTTATTTTATTTTCTTACTTCTCACATATTCTATAAATTTAAAACATTTTAGCTCTTGTAATCTATCTCACACCTGGTATGGTGAATCCTTGCTAGTTTGATATTATACTTTGCATTTAAAATAAGATTACAATATTATTTTGATTTCATTAATTTCTTGTCTATGTTTGTGAAGTGATGTATAGTGAAGTGTCTAGTGATAAATGTTTATCCTCGCCTTCTCTTTATCCTTTCATGTTTGGTGCAATTAGTTCTCACTCTAATAGATCATATGAAGTGTATTTATTGTGTTTGAATATATTCGAGTATACAAGTATCCTTTATGTCTTCAATCTGACATCTAGTTTACTCACCTTGAGTAGTCAATGCATATCACCTCCATATTTGAAATACTAATGTTAGATCAATTTAGGATTTTGAGACTCGTGTTGTAGGCCATGTTTCATAGTGAAATGGTATAGTAGTCTATTAGATATATTTATTATGCATCACCTCATTATATTAGTTTATTTTCATGTCACTTTTACCCCTTTTCATCTAAGCAAATAGTTAGTGTAGGTGATAATCATTCATAGAGATATCTAGGGAGCTAGCTGATAAACTTATAGGTTTACCTCTATTATAGGAAACCCATAGGCCTAGAGGTATTAAAAAATTTCCAAAATCTTAGAGTAAGATTGAACAACCAACTCTGGGTCAAAATATTTGGTGACAATAATTCTTGCACACCCGATGGGACCATTATCTTAAAGACATCTTGTCAAGGTCAATATTAGTCTTGAAAACATCATAGTTGCTTATAGTGCTCCACTTAAAATTTGGAAACTCCATTCAAGGTAATATTTTTTTGTAGATAGTTATTATATTAGTTCTTATCTTTATGCTTCATGGTCCTTACTAGGTTAACTTGTGATAGAGTTTTCAATCCTATAAACCCACTCCTTCAACCTAAACTTCATCTTGAAGTTAAACACCCTCAACATATCTTGATCTTTGAAGAAAAAGGACTTTGTAAGCCAAGAAGATCAAGAGAGTGAAGGGGAATTTGAAAAAAATATGGCTAGAAAGCATGATTTCCTATCCTTTAACACTAACAATACCATCCACCTCAATGCATATGATGATATCCTCCTTAATGCTAAAAAACGTGTTCCCACATTCAATGGTGAAGTTCATGTCACTCCTAGTGAGCATATTAGGTATATCAAAAACTTCTAAAGATTTCATAATGTTATTGAGGTCAACATTGCCATTAGACTCCTTATCATGTCCCTTAGAGGGAAAGCACTTGGATGACATAAGATAGTACATAGAGGATGTATCATAACTTGGGATGATTTTGGAGAGTTGTTAACATCAATATTTGAAGACAAAAGTGGTCACACATCACTAATTCATTAGATTAATGTGATTCAAAGATAACCTTGGGAAATTATGAATGAATTCAATGAGATATTTTTAAAAACATGGCATAGGATGCCTCTTCCCATGAGACCACCTACAAATTTTGTGTTTTTTACATATCTAAGGGATATTGATACTAATATAGCCATAATGTTGTAGTCCATGGGTGGTTACACCTTGATTAAAGCATATGACCTTATCATTAAGATTGAGAATAGCCTAATACAAGATAGAAAATTGGCTCCAAAAGTCTCCATACCTTTGCTTCCAAATATGTCTATTGATACTCTAAGTGTTGCTTAAATTCTTAATGCAAATACTAATTCTAGAGTTTCCCCTAACAAGGCAAAATATGTTATTGATAATGATGCAAGGATCCAAACCTTAGAGTCTTAAGTTAGATAAATCATTTTTAGTATGGATTAAAAACATATCCCTAACTTCAACAAGGAAATAGGTTCCCACCTCAGCAATATGGCTAGGGGAAAGGTCAAGGACAACCTAACATCAACAGGCCAACCAATGCATATAATTCAGCTTCCACTTCTAACATAAGAGCCATGATCTTGATGCATAGTAACTTGGTAAAAGGAGAGGAATGGTATCAAGTTAAATTCATGAAGTCAAATAAAGGTGGGTAACAAGATTTAGTTGTTCAAAGAGGAGTCACTCCTTAGTTATTAGTAGAAGATGAAATTCTCATGAAAGAAAATGAAGGATGGTAATCTCAAAAGGTGAACCTTATAAACTTTATAATAGAAGATACTTATGTTCTCAATAAAAATTATTCAATTATAGAAAATACTAGAGAAAATAGGAAGGCATTGGTATATACTCATGGTGTGTATATAATTTCAAATAGTCCTCCTATAAGGTAGCAAGGTATGAGCCGAAGTGTGATAGTCCCTACAACTCCTACACCTATTTTAAATCAGAATGTTGGGAGGGTGACTTAATGTGTTCTAATGTCTCAAGATCCAAACACTCCCTTGCCTTGAAAGACACAATAGAAAGTAAATGCTCCTAATCTAAACATTGTTGAATCTTTAAAGAGTGTTAAGCCATCTATGTCTCTTTGGTAAATTCTTTAATTCCATGGTTAAAAGGAGATCCTTTAAGAGTAGTTGTCTCAAATGCACCTCAATACTATAACATCAAGTCAAGTAATGTTTCCATCATAAATTATCCCACACACATTATTGAGGCCTCTTCCAAATCTAAAAATCCTCCAGCCTTCTACCTCACTCTCATTATGGGAGAAAAGATAGTTCATAATTGTATAGTGAATCATGGGGCTAGTACTTCAGTGATGCCCAAGGTTATGGTAGATAAATTAGGTCTAAATTATGAAACATATAGTAAAGGGGTGATTTAACTAGATGGGACACCAACTAAGTTAGTGGGACTTGTCAAAGGGTTGAAGGCTTTCTTGCATGATTATCCTAGCTTTCTTATCTTTCAAGACATAGTAGTGGTTGAATTATTTTCTCACTTTACTATCTACCTCTCAATGTATTTCATAGCCAAGATAAGAGGCTACCTATTATATGATTGTTCCTTCTTGGACTTAAAAGTAAGGTATGGAGCAAATTTAACCATTATAACTCAACCACTAGCTAAGTTATATATTGATCCCTATGTGGAAGCAAGTTCTAACCTTAATTTCATAATCAATGATCAAGAAGAGTTTGGTATGGATGATAGATAATCCTCTAATATTGAAGGCATATCTAAAATTTTCCTACATAGGTATGGTGTAGACACTCATGGACATGATCCATAAATTTGTTTTGAGAAAATTGATCTTGGAACATACATCATCCATGAAGGAGAATATGAACATTCTAAGGTATACATTGATGATTCTTTTCCACAAGCTATTAAGGGTAATTACCTTTTTCATGTGCATGGTGATGATAGTTTTAAAATCATGTTAGAGATAGATAGTGAGAAAGATAATGCCATTCTAACTACACTTGATGGATGAGTCCTTAAAGATGATAGTCATGAAGAGACAAATGATCTATGACAAAGGTTTTATTCCATTAGTTAATAATTCAAATGGTTGAGTAAGTAAAATTATCCTCCTAAGAAGTATGAATTTGATAATAAGTTTGTTTATGAACCTAATAAGTAGGTAGTTGATAATCATGAAAGACAATGCACTATTGAGCATGAAGATGAACATCAAACCATTGTCAAAAATGTTGTAGTAATAGAGAAGTCTAGTAAAGCCAAAGGATAAAATTATGTGTTTGAAGACGAGTCAACACCTCAACCTAAGTTTGAACCATTTTCATATGTGTTAGATCAAAATGAATACAAGTTTGATGATCCTATGCATCAATTATATCATTTCCAATAGAAATTTAAATTTGAGATTATTGTTATGCTTGCCATGAAGCAAAATGAATAACATTAAATGAGGATGATGGAAATCAAGTTAGTGGAAATTTTAAACAAGATTATTAGAGGGAAAGATGAAGTAATGATGAAGCCTCCAAGCAGCACACTTGTAGATAAAATAAGACCTAGGGATGGTAAGTATTTTGACCATCCACATAATCAAGTGTTTGTTGATAAGAATGTTTAACATGATGGATTGATTTCATGGAGTAGTAAGGATACAAGAGGTAACATATTTGATCCTAGTTAAATCATGGTGAGTTATTATTCACCTCAAGTGTTTGATGTATTGTACATACTAGGATAGATGTGCTTTTATTATGTTGTGTGTGTTTTCCCTAAGATTTCTTGAGAACATAAGTATGTTTATTTAGTTTCTTCCCTTGTGTGTCTATTTATTTTTGTTTGGTGTGTGTTTGGTGTTCTTTCAAAAGTAATTCAGTTTTAATTTTGTGTTTAGGTGACTCCATATCATAATGAATAGGAGTAGGTTAGTGGTCTTGGGCATAGTTGGCTTGCGACCCCTACGAAATTACTAAGAATATTGACTAATTTAACCACAAGTTAAATTAGGTCAACCCCCTCTATATTTTAAACTTTTCATAGAGTCCCCTAGGGTGTAAAATGTGTAACATGATCTTCTGAGGTCATTTATAATGTGATTTAGCTTTGTCATTAGTCCTTTATGTCATTTCATGTCATTTAAGGTCACTTTTAAGTCATTATATGAGATGGTATAGGTTTACCATAGAGGACAAGTGTTAAAAAGGTATATTAAACATCCCCAATGTCATAATATGTTAGAGGAACTATTTTAAAACTAATAAACTATAGGTGCTAGGTTCAAAACAAGAAAATTATGTAATTATGCGCAGTCTTCAATTATTATACAACTTGTGTAGTAGCTTTGACATATGGGAGAACTTCAACAATGTGATTTTATTTGAATAATAGATGATAAATGACATCAAAGATAAATACAATGGATTGTAGAACCATGGTTTTATATAAGTGAGTAGATACAAGGGTCCCCTTTGTGCTCAAAATGTCACCTATAGTTTGACTATAGACTGATAGTATATTAAGAGTATGAAGTTTGGATGTTGTCAAAAACTATGGGTAGAGATGAAAACCTTCAAGTATAGAATGCCATAAATGATTTCAATAAATTCCTAGGCATGAAACACAATGTTCACAACATCTTATAGGAATCTCATTTTATTGAGAACATATACCTACAGTCAACACAGTCCTTGGAATAGTTTAGGTAAATAAGGAATAAATGGTTTAAAAGGATTGATGGGGTATAGGAAGGATTCAAGATGACTTAAAAAACACTCATAGTGGTAAATGAACATTCCAAAATTATCTCAAAAAGTATATATCTAAAACTATAGTCAGAGTTTAGGGATCTCAGACCCAAACAAAGTGTTATGCATAGTCCTCATAGTCATAGAAGTTTGTCTTCAAGTTTTGAAGTGTTAATGACTCTATAAGTGTTATATTACTATGAAAATTGGTACATATAGTCACCAAGACATAATGGAGTCCTCCATTACTTAAATTTGGCAAGACAAGTAGGGGAGATTCCCTTTACTTTATCACAAATAGATGGTACCCCTTATTGGAATGAAGACTATAGGTAGGGTATGTGAATGAGAAAGGGATGACATGAGGAGCCTTTAAAAATAGTGTGATGAGGTATAAATTTTATCTAAAGGTATAGGAGTGATAAAAATCACATGTAAAATTTGATATTATTGACAAGTGATTATGAACCTAGATATATAGTAAGGCCTATTAGGCTTAGAACTAGATCAAAGCCCTATAGGGGTATAGTTTCATTTAAATGTTCATGTGAATTCTAAAATTAATTGGATCAACTTTAGGGGAGAGTATAATATGAGTTAAAACCTTTTTATACATTAATGTAACAAAAAATGGTCAATCTTAGATCAAAATCATTTCTAGATTTCTAGAATGCATTCTAAATATTGATAGGCCAACTTCTCTTGCTCACACCTATATAGACACCAATAATGGTGCCACAAGGAGATAATAATGGTTGAATGAGGTCCCTAACTTGATATTAGTGAAATATTTTTGAGGTTTGAATGTCTGAATTTTATGAACTATCACTAAGAACTGAAACTTGCTAAAACCCTCCTAAAACCCCATCTTTGACCTGATGGAGAAGAAATTGACAGAGATGAACTTAGGGAGAATAGTTTGGCTTGAAAATTATTATATAATTATTTAATACTCTCCCATATTCCTTCCCATCTAGTTTGTGTGTACCCTACTTGTACATATAGGGTGAAAACATGGTTATTTGTCAAGTTTTGATTATTTTAATGGTACTAAGGAGATTTAAAGAATAAGAATTATTTGGGGAGGTTAAATGGTAATTTATATAAATCCATATGTCAATTTCTCATAATAGATAGTCATGGAAAAACTTTTTCTAAGTAATTCACTATAGGGAGTCTTAGACAAGAATTGAAAAGACAAAGTGACTACCTAGTGAGAGGATGTAAAGTCTATTTTTGGGATATTTTAAGGTCTAATTCATGGATTTTAAGGAAATGGAATTATATAAAGGTGTACTAACACCTATTACATGTAGTTGGTTGAGCAACTAAAATCCACTTGGGTGACAAATGTGAAGAATGTGGCCTATAAGACTAATGAATGACTATAGATGGTGAGAATAAGTGTCCAAAATAATGATATGAGATAGGGATTCATCTCATGACTATTATTCATGTTTATAACCCGCTAAGAATGTGCACATGTGTCAACTCTCCCTAATGCAGTTTTGAGTAGTCAAGAGATGCCTCATCATGAAGGTGGTTTTAAAGAATTCCATTTGAGGACCCTATACTAGTTTTAGAGAGTTTGATGGTTTAGATGGAAAAATGTCCAAGAATAACATCCAAACCTCTATTCTTCACTTTTTTCTCTAAGATGTAACTATTTTTCATGTTTTGACATGTGGAATTATTCCCCTTGAACTTCTTTTCTTCTCTTTCTTCTCACATGTCCTATAAATACAAGCCATTTTGGCTCTTGTAATCTATCCCACACCTAGTATGGTGAAGCCCTTAATGTTTGATAATTTAATTTTCCTTTCAAATAAGATTAAAATATAGTTTTTAGTTCATGAATTTATTTTATAAGTGTGTGAATTAATGTATAGTGAAGCGTCTAGTGATAAGCATCTATCCTTGCCTTCTTTTTATCCTTTCATGTTTGGTGCAAGTAGTTCTCACTTGAACAGGTCATCTGAAGTGTAGATAGTGTGTTTGACTATCTTCAAGTGTAAAAGTATCATTATTTTCTAAAATATAACCTTTGTTTTACTCACCTTGAGTATTCTAATACATATCACCTCCATCTTTGAAATACTAATGCTAGAGCAATTAAGGATTTTGAGACTATTATTGTAGGTCATGAGTGATAGTGTAATGGTATGGTATTCTAGTGTACATATTTAGATTGTATCACCTCATTATATTATATTATTTTCATGTTACTACTACCCCTTTTCATCTAAGAAAATATTTAGTGCTCTTATGTGTTTGTATTATGGTTGTGGTTGTGGATGCATGAATATATTTCTTTCTAGCACACGCATTTAGATTTTGTTGTATATGATATAATATATGTGTTGTGGTTTGTTTTCTAGAATTATGTAGGACACATGCATGGTTAAAAGGAAAAAGGCTAAAAATACTTGGCTAAGTTTAATTAATCAAAAACAAATGTACTACATAGTATTTCATGTTGGGAAATGTGTAATGACAAAAGATGACTAAGTATAAGAAACCAAAATATTGGTAAACAAGAGGGAAAAATTTTGTCTTTAAACCATGAAAAATATTTTGGCACTAAGTTAAAACAAGAAAAATCAAACTAAATCATGTCAAGAAGTATGAAATAATATAATAAAATGGAAAGCACATGAAATAACAATGGTAAATCAATTAAGTCAATCAATCATTCTAAATCACATTGAGAAGTATAACATAAAAACAAAATTGACAAAATTGATCTTAAATTTATCACACTAATTCAAGTTTGGAAGTATGAAAAACTCAATAAATGGTTGGATTCTTACATGCAATCAAAAAATAAGATGGAAAGTATGTCAATGATGTGTAATTCATAATCAATCACATCTTATCTCATATTTGAAACGTGTAATTTTTTTGTGACTTAGATATTGGATTTTTTTTTAAGAAGTCTAGGTCCTATCCATGGTCTTACACTACAAACCACAAATGGAACACCAATGAGGTATAAGTAATGTGAAAATATGGTTAAAATGGTTCTTTGTAATGGTAATATGAAGACGTGGTAATTTGTGAGGAAGGCCAACTCCTATCCATGGTCTTACAATGCAACTCACAAATGGAATCCATGGGAGAGTGATCAGTAAACAAATCAATATTTATCAAGGTGAAATATTAGGGTTGTATTGAGTGAAAAATGGAATGTAAAAATAATAACATAGGCATCTTATGATAAGACTTTAGAAGACATGAAGCATGCTAAGGACATGGGAAGACACTAAGGTACCATCAATGTATAAAGGAGACTTGTTCACTATAGACACAAAGCAATGGAGGTAAATAGATGTGATAATAAGATCAACTAATGAAGGAATATTTTAATAAGAAATTTAAAATTGACTTACCTTTGCATGACATGTTCCCTAATCTTCAAGACCCCTTATAGAGCCATCGATCTACTCTAAAGATTGGGTACTTGCATGAGAAAGTAGGTATCACTACAAGATTTTTTTATTATCCTTTTCTAATCTACTATCCTACTACACCTTAATGGACCTCAACTTTATTATGAGATCAACTATGGAGTTTAATTTTCAACTATAAAAATGAGATGTTTTTAAAATCATTTTTTTTAGTGTGATTAGACTTTTGATAATTTTAAATGTTGCCTTTTTGGGTCATTGCCTTTTGTTAAATGATTTTAATTTTGAATGTTTTTATGTATTTTAATATTATTCCTCCACACAAACTTAGAATGATCAATCATGAGAGATATAGAGATAAACACAAATTAGCTTTAGGCTTTGGCTAAAGGAAGCTAAGTAACCAAAGACAAGACTGACTAGAACACTTAGGCTTAACTATAAACCATCATGTTATCTAAAGTCTCAACAATGTATATGCTTCATTTGTGAAAGGTAATAAAGGGAAAGAAAGGAGATCCAAGATGGATTGGTAAAAAAAATTATAATGAGATGAACTATTTGTTAACTAATCACTTGGTAAAGGAGTGACTAAATGGATAAAGGTTGGTATAACCATGTCACAATAACAATTATGTGCGTTTATAGAGATAAGCTAGAAAAAAATCATGAAAATAAAACAAGGGAGTCATAAGAAACAAGAACACAAATAATATAAAATGCAATGA
Source organism: Torreya grandis (assembly GCA_037957365.1). Taxonomy (NCBI): domain Eukaryota; kingdom Viridiplantae; phylum Streptophyta; class Pinopsida; order Cupressales; family Taxaceae; genus Torreya; species Torreya grandis. The sequence goes on from JARHVA010002074.1 coordinate 1,883,941, forward strand.
GAAAAATAAATCCATAAGAAAACATAATGACATCATAATCAATATAAATTGTGAAACAAAAGGCATCATGTAAGATAAATAAGAATTTGACACAATGTCAAATGATATAAAAAATAGATAAAGCTAAATATGGAGCAAACATCCAATCCAAATGAAAATGTAAAAACACTATGCATCTAATCATAATTAATTATAAATTTGTCCACACACATTATCCATAACATCTAATAAGTCTCTATGAAGTTGAATATGAACTACAACTAATGTCTCATCAATCTTTAGTGAAATCTAGGCAAATATTTCATGTCAAATATCTCCAAAAAAAATGTATGAATGCTTGAAGGATCATGGTGATGAGGGATATAAAGTAAAGGAAGCTCAAGAAAATGCATGGGAATGGACTCTATAGGAGTTGAAGGGGTCACCATTGGGGATGGATACATTAGTGAGGGACTCATGGGTAGAAAAGGATCCACAGGTGAGGGAAGGTACACAAGTGAGGGACCCATTGGTGGAGGAATAATAGGAGGTAGAGAAGGGACCACAAGAGGAGATGGGGCCATAGGATTTAGAACCATAGGGGAAGAAGGGGGAGCCTTATTGTGAGAATGACATATGGGAGGAATGGTAGAAAGTGCAAGAATGGTTAAGATGTGATATGTAATATGTTATTAAAGGATGAGACATTATTCAGTGTGACTTGTGCCACATTGGTACAAAAGGCAATATACCTCTATATATTTAGGAATTTACTCAAGGAGTAGGTTTGGGAGAGGTATGGCCTTGTCTAAGGACGGGGAGTAGTGGGATGCAAAGTGTAAATATATTGTCATATCTTGTGATAATATATGGATGAATGGTTATATGTGCCATATAAGTAATAAATATGCCTATGAGTAATCTTGGTAGGGGTACTCACAAGAAGATGTGTAACAAAAGTAGAAGGATCTTGGTATAGGGAACAATCTCTAGTTTAATGATTGACAAGTTTATGAATGTCACAATAAGGCTAATAAACCTATTTGGTGTATGAAGGAGCCTACTATGGTAAAGGGAGAAAGTCATCACCAATATAAATTGACAAGGATCAATTGTGGGAGTGATAGGATGGAAGTAGTAATAGACTCAACTAAAACAAGAGTGTGAATAGGATCTAAACTGGGCTCTACAAAGTGATGGGTAGGTTTTATAGAAGGCTAAATGAGAGTTACATGCATATCAAGGATAAGTAGGCTATAAAGTTCATGGTACCTATAAAAGTGATAGGGACTAGTCATAACAAGATCTATAAGCATACTCCTTGAGGTTATTTAAAAGCTAGATGTGTTTGCACCATATAAAACCTATGATAAAGAGGAAAAATACAAAAATTATGAATGATATATAATGCAATATGAGAATATATACTAAAATAATGAATAAAAAATGAATGATAATGAATAATCTCAACATCTCAAGCCTAAATAATCCCTCCTAAGAATGGACCATCTAAGGTATAACTATCATCATAGTCAGGAGTATGAAGATTTTTTATAGCCAACATCCCCCTTTTTGTTGTAAGAAATGGAGGCCCACCTTTTTTATATTTTATCCTGAGGTTGAGCCTCATACTTTATGTTCATGAAAATTTGGGTAAATCTACGGCAGTTTAATTTTTGTGATTCTTGAAATCCTAGAAAATATAAAGTATTTTTTTCTTTTAGTAGGCTAATATTGCCATTGTGTTATGTTTATAATACTAACTTGTGTATTTTAGATGAATTATTCATGTTTATTATTTCAACTTTTTGTTTAAAACTATCTCTTCAGATGTTATGTTTCTAAAATTTTTTGGTCCTATTTCTTTTGGGCTTTATTCTCTTGAAAGCCTTATTTCATCAGAACAATTGTTGTGTACTTTTTGTCTAAAATAATTCTCCTAAAAGAATTCAGCCTACAAACTCCTTACCTTAAAGGATTTTAGATTGCATACATTTTCCCTAAAACAAATTCTTGATGGATTATGCTTTTGACCCCTTATAACTTCTTTCAGAACTTTTGGAATGACCCTCAAGTGTACAAAAGTACCCTTTGAGAGTTTTGAAAGTGCCCTCTAGCCTTTACAAAGTAGATCCTTTGGGACTTTTATCATAGACATAATCCCTACAAATTAGACCCTTCAGTATTTTAGAATTATCCTTAGAAACTTTTGAAATTATCTTTTTGCCTTGCCAATGTACCCTTTGGTTGTTTTGAATTGACCATTCCCCCCTTTTTTGACTAGATCCTTAAAGGAACACACCCTTTAGGTTTTGTACAAGCTACCCTTTTAGAACTATTGTTTAATCCCTTTATCCTTTGGTATATACCCTTCAGATGTTTACCTACCCCTTGTGTTATGAACCTAAGTTTCCCTTTGGCCTTTATGTTTTGGGCCAATTATCATGAGCTTACCCTTTGGATTTGGTCAAACCTACCCTACCAGATCTTTGTCCTATGCTGTGTGCCCTTTTTCAAGTGGCCACATACCCTTTATATATTTTGGATAGAAATTTATACCTTTTATGGAATATCCAATTCTCCTTTCCCATCATTTTATTTAGACCTTTTATTTTGGTAAATTTGTTTGGTGCAAAATCTGTGAAATAATTTCTCTAAAGGGCACTTGCCTTTCAGACTTCTTGAACCTACCCTCTGAGTTAAAGGCGCATACCCTTCATGTTTTTCCAAAATTTCCCTTCGAGAGCCTTTAAATTGACCCTTAACCATATGAAATTTCCCTTAAAGAATTAAATGTGCCCTTCATCCCTCCAAAATACCCTTCAGGAATTTCAAAAGTGCCCTTTGGCATTTGTGAAGTAGACCCTTTGAGACTTTTGTCATGAAAAAAATTACATATGTTGTGGACACTTCAGATTGAATGTAACCTTTGGGAAGTTTTAAAGTACCCTTTATCCACAAAATATCCCTCCAAAATAATTAAGTTGAGACTTCTGCTTAGGCTCAATCAAAATAATTACTATAGACACTTTATTTGAAATGATCACCCCTAAGAGAATTATCCACGTACTTTGACTTGAAATCACCTATATTGACATTATAATTATAAGTGATTAATTATGAATAACACTATTTAAATTAATACCATAGTAAAAATAAAATATTTCCTATTTGATAAATGCTAAAAGCCCTCGCCAACCGAAGCTAACAAATCTAAAAAGAGAAAATTGCTTATTTAATATTGCATGAACTAGTATTCAATGTAAGATCCTATGTAGATGATATGCAAACATTGAAGACATCATTTTCACACATTTTATCTTGCAATCAAAGCATCCTCATTTTCTAAATAGTGATCGAGAGCCCTAATTTTTACTTCAAAGACTATATAGTGAACAATAATCAAGCTAGAGTTTAGCTAATCACATTAATATATAATTATATATAAAATATATCACATTAATCAATATATAGGAATGAACATGAATCTATGGATTCCTCATCAATTTAATCATTAAGAACTAATCCCCCATCTACATTTTGAATCAAAGACTCTACAAAATTTAAAGACACCATCTTCAACATAAGGGTATTTCAAGATAAGTATCAAAACTATTCGTAGCTCTAGGATGTATTTGAATCAGTTGATATGTTTTCAATAGATGATGAGATATTACTATTAGAAATACTATTCATTAGGAACTTCTATCCTATAAGTACCAAAGGTTTCACTTTACCATAGCAAAACTAGAGGTCATGCCATGTATAGACTTACTCAAAGATTTGTTCTTCTCAAAGAAAAATATCACAAGACACGTACTTGTTGCATTATCATGTAGATACAGTGGTCACATGCATATCATAAAGTTAATTTCAAAGATACCCATCCCTTAGTATACCAAACATTTATGACAATAAGTACACTTGGGTATAATATAAAGCATATACATTGATCCTAAAGGTGCTCTCTTCATGGTTTCTCCTAAGAAAATCCATCACCTGGTAAGGAATGAAGTAGAAAAGAACCATTACCATAGACAAATTTAAAATGGGAATATAGATAGGTATAGCCTTAATAAATTATATGGGATTCCCAACATCCATTTTGTAAATTTGGATTGGGTGCCACTACTACATATGATGCTATCACATGATTTTGCTTATGCCTTGGGGGAGGTAATTAGCTTAAAGTTAAGAGAATAGATTCTACATAAAGATAAATGTCCCACCCCTATAGGATAATTTTATATGATGTCGTATTTGGTCAATGTAGTTATGGGGACATGTTACAAAGACTTGGGAAATCTATGGGCTCTGGCCATAGATTGCATAAAGAATAGAATCTACTACCATTTTTAATTCATTCACATATATTCTTATTAGAATCACATGGTTAGAATATGCAAAGATCTTTACCCATAGGTGTGGTAATCCATTCATATCTCACTTATGCCTCATCATGGGGAAACCATCTTGAAGAATTTGAATGTAAAGGGAGATCATATCTTGTACCTAGATTTTACAGTCATTTTGATCTAAGGGAATAAGGTGGAGCCCTTATGTCTCCCCACGTATGTACCTGATAACCTGGTAGAACAAGATATTACTTTATAATTATGGAACAACATTAAGGAATATTTAGTTAGGAATAAAAAAGGATTATTATATGGAATCCTAATCTCAATTGGTAGGATGGTCTACCAGATAAGGAAACATCTTGGGGATGTTGGAAGTATGAGGGGTCCTTATGGCTTCCCTATAATGGCATGGAGAGACTGGGACCCCCATGGGTGTAACCATTAGCATATTCATGGGTTTAACATTCCTTACTACCATTAACCTTATTGATATGAATTACTTTTCTTGATGTTGCATTACATGAAGAAGTCCTAGAAAGAGCATAAATTATTGGGCTATAGGAAGATCATTCGAGAATGATCCAAACCAAACATAGTATCTCTATCAAGGAACTAAAGAGTTAAAGAAATCTTTTCAAAGGATGGTATCATTCAGACTTCTAGAGAGGGTAGTCTAAAGAGCAAGAAGCTTCCTCATCTCAAGCACTTCCATTAAATTTAAAGTTGAAATCAGTTAAGAGGGAACTCAAGCTCCCTGAGCTGAGTATATAGAGAGGAGAAACATAATATCCTATCGTTTTGGACTCCAATGAGGAGGAGGAAAAGATGTAATAGATGCCTACTACTAGCACCAACTAAGTCCCTATAACTACCCCCAATCTATCTATTATTTTATTTGATGGGGTAGCTACTACATAAGTAGCAACATCTTCCTACCAAGATTCTCCCATTCAAGGAAGGACCCCCTTGGTTTACACTAGGAAGCTAAGGACTCCTACAGGTAGCCCCATAATATATGCATATTAAGTCTTGCCTATCCCACCTCCAATCTTGAAATAATCAATAAGATATGAAGTCATCATCAAAGACATAGCAAATGATTCAGATGAAGAGGTTGAGTTAGAGGTAGCCAAAGTTATGATTATTTAGGATGATCCTATTAAGCTAAATCTTCAAGGTACATATATCTTTTTTGGCTGCCCTTTGACTTTACTTTCCATCATTGATCAAGTACCTATTTATTTTATGGAAGATCCTATTCCTTATACTATATCCACCCCCTTATTTCCTTCTACCTCTACTTCCATCCCTTTTATTTTTTTAGTCACCACTAATCCCTTCGCTATCCCCACCACACCATTTCCCATGGCCATTCCCTTTATGCCTACTTGTACTTCTATTGTGAGACTTCACAAAAAGAAGGCAACCAAGAAGGTGTAGACTACCCTAGCCACCCTCTAATTTCATGTCCAATCTACATAACTCTCCCTTCTACTTCCCACTTCCACTTATATAGAAGAAACCATTCTAGTGAGTAAAATTAGGGGAAGGAAGGAAAAACCTCATAGAGTTTTAATCCATCCAATCCCTCAAATTGGATGAGTGTATTGGTCCAAAATAATATACCTCTCTTGCCTGATGTCTTGACCAAGGCTAGTTAGAAGTAGAAGAGGGAAGTAGAGGAGGCTGAGAAGAAGAATATTCTCATAACTATTGAAATACCCCTCAATATTACACCTCAGGATATATATTTGAGGAATCAAATACCAACTTATAAGGTCACCAAGATCCCCTTTGTTTCTACTTTGTTTGACCCTCTAACTGGCTCAATCCAAAGTGTTAAAAAGAGGAAATTTGAGGATGAATAGGTTGCAAGCATCATTCTTGAAGAGCGACAGTCAATGTTCTCCCTCATTAAGAGGTAGAATAGGTAGCTAGGGGAATCTATATATGAAGAAAATATTTCAAACCTAGCTCGAGCACATAATGATGTGGTGGTGGTCATCCATGAAGGTATATAGTTAGCTCAGTAGGAGCTAGAGGAGGAAGTGTAAGAATTATAGGCACAAATTGAGTAGCTTAAAGAATAATCTAATATAGTTCATATTCTTAAAAATATCAAACTTATGGTTAGGGAGGCTTCTTCTAAATTATACAATTTTTTATAGGCCATGGAATTCATGAAGGTTGAGATGGCACATCACATGAGCCAAGCAAATAAACTCTGTAAATATTTAGCTCATGATACTACCATGCTTAAAATGCTAGTTGCCTACATAGGAAACTCATTGTATATCCATACTAATTAAATGAATACATTCAAGGCATATAATTCCTTAAAATTGGTGGTCATTACACACGAGGAGGTCAAGGAGTGGTTGAAGGTAGTTTTATCCTAAATAATAGAGTATTAGGGGCATGAGGCCCAATTACTCTAAATTTTAAACGAGTTAAAATTATATAATGCAAGGGATTCTATAGGAAAATTGATTAGTAGAATCAATTTTGACAAAATTTTCTAATAGGCCACTAATAAATTCAAGCAAAGTATAAAAGGCTTGGTGGTGGAAAACATAGAAGTAGAGTTAACCAAGGTTGGGAGGAAGGTGAATGAAGTGGATATTTTTAGGGGTAAGTTATAGACAATGACGATGAACATGCAAGACTCCTTGGACAAACTAAGAGACTCCACTTAAATTCATTGCTTAACTTAGATATCATTCATCAATAACATGCAATAACACACAAAGTCTATGAGGAGAAGGATAAAAAGAAGAAACAAGCTTCTAGTAGTGGAGATACATCTTTAACTTCTAATTTAACTTCTATTCTTACTAAATCCCATGCAACACTTCATATCATATAACCTTAGCCATATGCATTTGTTAGTCTTGGTGGCATATATATTTATATTTGCCTTCCAAAATAGACAAATCATTGTAAAATTTATTTTGTATTTTATCATGCACATGTTGCATTTTTTTTGTAAAATCAATTTGTCTATAGATAGCTTTTTTAGCTTTTTATTAAAAGGTTATGGACCAAATATTATAACTACACATTCTCACTACCACATGTAACTAACATGTATGGACTTAGAGGATAAGGTGACCCCTCCCTAATATCTACATATATAATTGTGCCACCCAACTTTATTTTTTTGTTAGATAATTTTGGAATACAATTAATGAGCCATTTTTGGTCATCGAGTGAAGTATTTGAGTATTTTATTTCCACTATTGTATTATTAGTTATTATTTCTATAATTGTTTGTTTCAATTAATATTTAGTGTGTCAATGCTGAAAATAGATTCTTGACTACTTTGATTAATATGTTAATCCTAGATGTGCAATAGCTATTGAAGATTGATGAATGTGTTGATTGAAATTTATAGTTACATTAAATCATATTTCTATACGTGTACTTGTGGTTTTCTTGGTGTACTTTTCTATGTGTGTGTTATAGCTGACTTAGATAATTCATTAATTTGAACCATAATCTCTAGATTGAAGGGTGTACAATAACTACCTTGATAGGAGAAGCCTTTATCTGAGGTTATTTAACTTCTTACATCTCTATTCCCTTAGAATCCTTATTCATGTTTGATTTCTTGTGTGCGATTGCTACTAGTAACAAGCATTAGTTTTAAGAAAACACAAGTCTATCTAGAAACCAACTAAGGAAGTAATTCTTGAGACCCATGAATATTTATTTTCTACCTTACCTTGCACTCTTTTGTGTTTTATTATTAATCTCTACCCACTTTAGATTATAAACCAATCACCCATCCAACTCATGTAAGAATTCACTCTATTATAAAACTACACCTCCATCCAAAAACCTTGTTAACAACCTACATAAGCTACCAGCTATTCCATCAATAGGTTGTTAAAGACTGCATACCTACAACTTGTGCCATTGAGTAGAGTTTATCCCCATTGAGATCCTAAAACATTAGAGGCTACCTTGTTATGGATATGGTTTGCATAAAAACCACATCAATAGTTTCACTAGTGCTAGAAGGAAGGCCTTGAGTTTCCTCCTAATAATAGAGGTTATCCCTTGCATATAGTTGCATTGGATTCACCCAAGAGAGTGACTAGATCTAATTCCCAAGTTGGTTATTAATATCACCCTTAATAAGCCATAGAAGATCTAGAACTATACCAAAAACTCTAATTTAGAATGACTCACCTGCGCTAAGGCACCCTTCATCTATAAGGAATCCTTTGCTTACTAATCAATTGATGGCCTAAAAACAAACTTGGTTAGTTAGATCTACCACTTTCATCTTGGGAGATGTGTATGATTTACCTCATGACCCTAAAAAATATCTACCATCCTTTTCTCCTTTAGGGCCAAGGACCACATAATAACATATTAAATATATTAAAGCTACCTTAAGATTAATTATTTTAGTGGATGAGGATGTTGCATGTTGATTATTTCCTTTTAATTTAATGGATGATACTTATGATTGGTATTTAAATCTAATGGAAAACTCCATCACCAATTGGGAGGATTATTAAATGAATTTTATTATGTAGTTTGGATAGGTCACTCATCCTAGATTGGCATATCAGCACTTCACTAACATGAAGAGGGAACCTAATGATCTCATCCATGATTTTAATGTAAGAGGGTAGAAGATGTATATCTAGTTGACGCTAGGGTACAAACCATAACCATTTTTAGCACTAGAGATGTAAAAAAATGACCTAGATCTTGATACCATTGTGTTCATAAGAATATCACCTACTACTAATACCTTGGCATTAGCATTTTAAGGAGCCATTAAAATTGATAGATGACTCAATCCATAAACACTTAGGATACCTAACCTCAACAATAAAATACCAATGCTCAATCTGATACCATATATCAAGTAGAATATTTGTCATACAATCAAAATCATTTATACACATTGCCTCTATTGACATAGACAATGTAACCAAACCTCAACTATTTGAGCAATTATGTGATGAGCAATAGTTACCAATATAACTAGTAGGCAACTGCACTTCCCATGATTGTTCTACAAGGCATGGATTCTACAAATGTTAAATTAGATTCTATTCAAAAGATGGTTCAAAAATTAAGTAATGTTTTTAAACATATAGTAAAAATTGGGTAATACCAATACTCAGGTGGGTAACTAGAAAACTAGGTTCTAAATATATAATAGGCCCTTTAATATGCCTATGAGTAATATGGAACAATCTAGTAGACTTCTAAAAATCAACATCACTAACACAACTCTCCCCGATTGGTGAAAAATACACAATACACCCCAACATGGTGAGCTTGATTACATTTAGTTTTGTACAATACTTGGAATCTTTAAGAGGGAAGTAAATAGGTAGGATCATATGAATAATCCACTAGAATCTCATAAGGACCTGGAATCTACTAACACAAGCATGTTCTTTGAGACTCACAAATTTTCCTTCCTAGGAAAGGATGACAATGAGCCAGAGGATAATATGGACAAAGTTCATGCCTTTGAACAGTTTTAGAGAGGTGCATACAACTCGAGGAATAAATAAACTTTGACCACATTGACTCCTCCAAACACCACAACAATTTTACCCAATCCAAAATCAAATGAAAATCCACCCCCTCCAAAAGGGAATGATCCACTACCAAGCAAGGAATAATCAAGTAAACTTAGAGGATACAACATCATGGAAGATATGAATAAACTCAAGGCAAATATTAAACTTCATGAGTTGGCCCAAATTACTAAACAAAAGGAGATTCTATAGAAGTCAACCACTATAAAGGCCCTTATGGGGAAAGCTAGGATAGCTTCAGAAAGAGCAAAAGAAATGAAGGTGGTTAATAGTAATGTCATCTATAAGAATAAGGCCAAAATACCCCCATTCTTACTAACCATCAAATCATTTGGTAATAATATCCATATCTATTTGGTTAATTCTAGATAATTTACAATTGTTATGCCCACTTATATATATATATATATACATATATATATACATATACATATATATATATATATATATATATATATATATATATATATATATATATATAAGTGGGCATAACAATTGTAAATTATCTAGAATTAACCAAATAGTTATGGAATTATACATACATACATATATATATATATATATATATATATATATATATATATATATATATATATATATATATATATATATATATATATATATATAAGTCTCAGTCTTACTCCCAATCCTTCAAAGAGATCATTCTCTCATCTAGATAAGATACTAGTGCTAATAGTGGGAGAAATGAATTATGTACACATTCAAGTATCATCAGATCCAAGAATCTAAATTACCATCAACATCCTAGTAGTGGACATACTAGAAGGCTATGGATTATTGCTAAGTAGAGACTATTCCAAAATGCTTAATGGATATCTTTCCATAGACTTCTCACACATTTGGCTACCTTGGAGAGGAGTTAAAAATTAGATCTAAATTGATAAAAAGCCTAGGATTAAATACCCCATAACTAATTACAATGTAAATAATGAAGAGGAAAAGTATTATTATCCCTCATTAGGCATCTATACTTTTACCACTCATAGTTTAGTGCAGAATCTGGAACCTAAGGGTTCAAATCAATTATGGACAATGTATTTTGATGGATCTAAGTCCAAGCAATGATTAGGTGTGGGAATTAAACTAATCAATCCCTAAGGTAATAAGTTCTTGGACACCTATAGATTTTAGTTTCCCTGTACAAATAACATATTTGAGTATGAGGCTCCAATCTTAGGACTTTAGTTTGCACTGAAGAATGATGTAAAATAGATAAAAGTGTTCAAGGACTTAGAGGTAGTAGTTTAGTAGATAAGAAACAAATACCATTGCAAACTATCTTATTTGAAAATGTGTAAGCATAGAGTGTGGGATTTAATTATAAGATTTAAAGCTTTTGATATAGTAGCACTCCTGAGAGAATAAAATTAGGGCATTTATTCACTAGCCATTATTGTGGCCAATCTAGAACCATTGTAGGAATCCAAGGTAAAATGATTTTCTATTAAATTAGTTCCTTGTCTTTCTATTCTAGATAATGTGGAAAACTTTCAAGGCTTTGATGATGACCAATAGATCATCAAAATTTTAACTTAGGGGATTTTAAGTCCCAAATCATTGATGACAAGGCTATTAATCACCATTGTCAAGAAAAAATAGATAAAGAAGGCATTCTCTAGATTAAGGAGAATCGAATACCAATTGGCTTAGTCTCCCTATAAAGTTAGTTCAACTTGGATTTTAATGTGTATAAACTTAGGCAACCTAAGGTTAATGAAGTAAACTTTAAAAAAGAAAATCTAGGAGATGAGAATAATCCATGTTATGTCAATATTGGTCTTAGTTGCACTTATGAGGAAAGACGATGAATGAGGGATTTAATCTCTCAGTATAGGGATGTTATCACATAGACATATGAGGATTTAAAAGTTTATGACCCCTAGGTCATCACTCACACCATTCCCCTCAAGTAAGACTATAAGCCAATCAAATAGAGGAAAATACCCTTCAATCCTATCTTGGAGCCTCTTATTCAGAAAGAAGTGGAGAAGTTATTGATCACCAAAATTATCTTACCCATATGACAATCCACATGGGTCACTAATTTAGTCCTACTAAGGAAGAACAATGGTGAAAATAGACTATGCATGGATTTTAAAAATCTAAACAAAGCTTCTAAAAAGGATAATTACCCTTTGTCATTGCTAGATGAGGTAATAAAAATTGCAAGTGGTTATGAAATGATGTCATTATTAGATGTATTTTTAGGTTAAAATCAAGTACTAGTACAAGATAACGGTCAGATGAAAACTATGTTTACCATGAAATGGGGAATTTATGCATATAAAAGGATGTCATTCAACCTAATCAACACAAGAGCTATATTTCAATGCACCATGGATCATGAATTCAAGGGATTGACTGGGAAATGTATAATTATTTATATGGATGATCTCATAGTATTTTCAAAGAATAGAAAGGACCATATAAATCACCTACAGTCTATATTTGAATGGTGAAAAAGATTTGGTGTCTCATTAAATATGAATAAAATCATATTTAGAGTCACTAAATGCAAAATATTTTGGCGCATCATCACTAAGGATGGGATTACCATTGATCCTGATAGAATCCAAGCAATTTAAAAGATTCAACCACCAAACAATAAAAAGGAGATAAAATCATTCTTTAGAAAGATCAACTTCATTAGGAAGTTTATCTCAGGGTTTGTAGAAATCATCAAACCTTTAAACTCCATGTTCAAGAAAGATGCCAAGATATAATGGATTGTTGAATCCAAAAAGTCTTTTTAGGACATTAAGGATGCAATATCATAGGCTAAAATATTAATTAGTCTAGATTTTACCAAATATTTCTATTTATATTATTTTACTTTTAAACGCATAATCACTACCTGAATCACATAGAAGAATGTTGAGATAGAATATTTGATTTACTCTGAAGGATTCTAAGCTCAAATACTCCATGATCGATAAGAAAATTTTACCCTTGTTAAAGTGGTGAAGAAATTTAGACATTACATTTTGAGTAATAAAACCATTGTTGTTATCTAAGATCCTATTGTCAAACTCATCTTGTCACAAAATGATCTAGGGGAACATCAAGGGAAATGGATGTCTAAGCTTCAAGAGTTTGACTAGAGATCAGGCTTGCAAAGATCATCAAAGGGAAATGAATTGTTCAACTCATGACAAAGACTATCCCATGGATCACTGTTGAAGAGGCATATGAGGCACAAATTTCTAAAGGTGAGTGGTATATAAAGTTAAATCAATACTTAAGGGAACATGTCCCTAGGAATATAATAAAGAAAGGAGGAGAGATTTGAGGCTCAAATCTACTCATTTCATGATAAAAAAAGGAAATTATCTATAGAAGGAATTATGAAGGTATATATCTTAGGTGTGTATCTATAAAATAAGCCAAGGAAATTATAGAAAATTTACATAAAAAGATAAGCAATGGTCACCCATCTAGAAATACTATAGCCTATAAAATCTTAAGGTTAGGATAATATTGGCCAACTATTTTTAAGGATGCTCAAATGCACATCAAGAATTTCCATGAAAGTCAGGTATTAGCTAAGAAATAAGTACATACAGTCATGCCTCTATAACTAATTGTTGAAGGAAGGCCATTTTCATAGTGGAACTTGGACTTTATTGGTGTAATCAACCTAAATTATTCAATAGGCCAAAAATTTGTACTTACCACTATAGATTATTATACTAGGTGGATGGAAGTGGTTACCATAAAGAATATCAGAGCACAAGATGTGATTCAATTTTTAGAGGAACACATTAATACTAGATTCAGCATGCCCATCTCTTTCATATGTGACAATAGACAAACCTTATATTAGTAGAGTTACTGAGTGGGCACATGACAATCAAATTATAATCAAGACAACTTCTAACCACTACCCTCAAGGGAATGGATTATCTGTGTCAAAAAATAAAAATTTAATTGAGGCCATCAAGAAGTTATCAGGGGATAAGCCTAGAGACTGGTACAAACTACTCAAGTATTCTCTTTGGTTAGAATAGATGAGATATAAACAAGCCTTAAAAGCTTCACCTTACCTTCTAGTGCATGGAAACATACTAGTTTTTCCTATCACATTGAAGCTACCTACTTATCAATTCATACAAGACTACTGGAGCCTAATGACAAAAAAGAATCAAGACTGATCGATATAATAGAAATAGAGGATTATAGAATGAAAGATCTACAGACATTCAACAAACATTAGGATGTAGTTAAAAGGTGGTTTGATAAAAGAGAAAAGGTCAAAGTATTTAGGATTTTAGATCTAGTATTACTATGGAATAAAGCCCATGAAAATAAAGGACAACATGACAGGTTTGCTCCATTATGGATTGGACCATATCATATTTTAAAGATTATGGGCAATAACACATGTGAAAAGTTTACTTCAAACCTACTCCATCTATGGATATTATTGATTGAGAGGATTCATATAAGCTTAGATGTAGGACTAGAGTAGATTTCTTGATTTATATATTAGATTTCCATGTTTTGTACAATATATTTAAAGAGTTTTCCTAGATTAGTATTTCCTGCTTTCAATATTTTGCTTTTTAGAGTCATTCCTTGCTTTCTAGATTAATTTTTTTTTTAATTTTCTTTGATGACCATGATTGTGTTTGCTCTAGTTATTACCAAAATTAATCTAAAATAACTAAATGTGGGACTTGTGAAAAGGGGGGAAATTAAATTTTGACACATTTGAAGGTTAGTATATAGTTTTGGGTATGTTTCTGTGTTTTGAGTTCTTTAAAATGAAAGTAAGTAATCAAAGATTATTCTAGATGGTATCACAAATATTTTTTTTTAGGCATGTAGAAGTTTCTCTCATAAGTGCTCATATAAATTTATAAAGTCTTTTGTTCTATTAGATCAAATTCACTTATCAAGATAATACTTGATGGAAATGATAATTCTAGGGGTAGATCTAGTTGGTAGGGATGTCTTAGTAATGATTTTCTTATAATTATTCCAGATCACTAAGGTTCCATCTCTTTTCATTTCATTCAAGAATGAAAGAGAAACAAAAGAAGAAAGAAACAAGGATTTAAAAAGATCAGAAGAAGACCTAAATAAAATTAAAATAAAAAGGCTCACATGATGAAACAAGGTCAATGTACCATACATCATAATCAAAAGAGAATAATGGGATAAAGAAGAGAAGGAACCCAAGGCGTCTCTATTAGGGCTATGTATGCCTAGCTAGTAGCAGAGTGATGCTTGAGCTTCCCATGTTTTTTACTTTAATAAGAACTAGAATGAAAATTAAAACCTCATCAAAACCCTAGAAAAGATCATCATAGTGATCAATAAATGAATTACACATGTAACACACATAGATCCAAGAAATTTGAAGGCAAGTATGTTGTGTGAATTAACTTAGGAGTCTGTTTCATATTTCTAATTCAAGTATTTTCCTTATGTCACAATACAAAATTGATCAAATGATTTCTAACCAATTTTTTGGGTTCTTAAATACTTAGGAGTATTAACCCTATAAGTCACCATTTTTTGTACCCAACATCCTCCTTTTCATTACAAGAAATGGGGGCACACATTTTTTTAGATTTTATCCTAAGGTTGAGCCTCATAATTTATGTTCATGCAATTGGGGAAATCTAGGGCATTTTACTTTTTGTGATTCTTGAAATCCTAGAAAATTTAAAGTATTTTTTCTCTTAGTAGGATAATATTGGCATTGTGTTATGTTTATAAGACTAACTTGTGTATTATAGATGAATTCTTCAGGTTTTTTTTGTTTGGATTTTTGTGCAAAACTATCTCTTCAAATGTTATGTTTTGGGAAGTTTTCAGTCTTATTTATTTTAGGATTTATTATCTCAGAAGCCTTATTTTATTAGAACAATTTTTATGAGCTTTTTTTCTCAAAATAATTCTCTTGAAATAATTTGGCCTACAAACTCCTTCCCTTAAAGTATTTTGGACTACATACATTTCCCCTTAAAAAAGTTCCTAATGGATTATCCTTTTGACCCCTTCCAATTTCTTTCAAAACTTTTAGAATGACCCTCAAGCATATAAAAGTACCCTTTGAGAGTTATGATAGTGCCCTCTGGCCTTTACGAAGTATATCCTTCAGGACTTTTATCATATATGAAATCCCTATGAAGTAGATCCTTCAGACATTTACCAAAGTACCCTTCATTATTTTGGAACTTCCCTTTAGAACTTTTAAAATTTCCTTTTTGCCTTGCTAACCTGCCCTTCAGCCTTTTTCAATTGACCATTCCTCCCATTTTTGACCAAATCCTTTAAGGCACATACCCTCTAAGTTTCATGTAAGATACCCTTTTATAAATATTATTTAACCCCTTTATCCTTTAGGATATACCCTTCAGATTTTTTACCTATCCCTTATGCAATGAACCTAAGTCACCCTTCAGCCTTTATGTTTTAGGCCAATTGCCACAAGCCTACCCTTCAGATTTGGTTGAGCCTACTCTATTAGATGTTTATCCTAAGATATGTGCCATTTTATACATGGCCACATACCCTTTGGATATTTTGAAAAGTGCCTTTTGGACTTTATGGAATATCCAATTCTCCTTTCCCTTTATTTTATTTAGACCTTTTATCTTGGGCATTCTATTTGATGAAAAATCCCAAGAAAAATCATCTGAAGGGTACTTGCCTTTTGGACTTCATGAACCTACCCTTTGAGTTAAAGGCACATACCCTTTGAGTTTTCCCTAACTTTCCCTTCAGGTTCTTTCAAGTGACCCTTATCCATATGAAAGTGACTTTCAAGAATCAAAGGTGCCCTTCATCCCTCTAAACTACCCTTTGAGTATTTTAGAAGTGCCCTTTGGCATATATGAAGTAGACCCTTCGAGACTTATGTCATGAACAAAATGCTCTATGAAGTGGACCCTTCAGACCAAAACCATCCTTCAAGAAGTTTGTAAGTACCCTTTATCCATAAAATAGCCCTCCAAAATAGTTACTTTGAGACTTCTACTTAGTCTCCTTTAGAATAATTACTATAGACACTTTATCCAAAATGATCACCCCTGAAAGAATTATCCACATACATTGAACTGAAAGCACATTTTTGACATTACAATTATAAGTGATTAATTATGAAGAACACTATTGAAATTAATTTCATACTTAGTAAAATTAAAATATTTCCTATTTGATAAATGCTAAAACCCCCACCAAACCAAGATACCAAATTTTAAAAGAAAATGTTACATATTTAATATCACATGAACTAGTATTCAATGTAATATCATGTGTAAATGATACGTAGCCATTGAAGACATCATTTTTGCCTAGGTTATCTTGTAATCAAAGCATCCTCATTTTTTAAACAATGACTGAGATCCCTAATTTCTACTTCAAAAATTATACAAAAAACAAAAATAAAGCTAGAGCTGAGCTAATCACATTAATATACATGTATACATAACATGTTGCACATTGAGAAAAATATAGGAATGAACAAATAGTTATGGTTCCTTCATCGATGTCATCCTAAGGAAATAATCCCCCATGTACATTCTTAATCAAAGAATATATACAATTAAAATACACCATCTTTGATATAGGGGTATTTCAAGATAAGTATTGCAACTATTCACAACTCTAGGATGTAATTGATTTAGTTGATATGTTTTCACTAGATGATGAGAGAGTACTATCAGAAAGGCTATTCATTCAATAAATTATAGCCTACAAGAACCAAAGGTTACACTTCACCATAACAAAACCAAAGGTCATGCCATGTATAAACTTTCTCAAGGATTTGTTCTTCTCAAGTAAAATATTATAAGATGCATACTTATTACATTTTCATGGAGATAAAGTGGTCACATGCATCTTTAGAAGTGACTTTCAAAGATACCTATACCTCAGTATACTAGACATATATTAATATAAACACACTTGGGAATAATTCAAAGCTAAAAACTTGATCCCAAAGGTTCTCTACTCATGGTTTCTCTTAGGCCAATCTATCACCTAGCAAGGAATAAAGCCAAATGGAGCCATTCCCATAGACAAATTCAGAATGAGAATCCAGATAGTTATAGACTTATTTAATAGATTATATAGGATACCCAACATCCATTTTTTAAATTTGGATTGGGTGCCGCTACTACATATGATGCTATCACATGATGTTGCTTATGCCCTAGGGGAAGTAATTAGTTTAAGGTTGAGAGAATATATTTTACATAAAGATAAATGGCCCACCCCTATGAGATACTTTTTAAGATGTCATATTTGGTCAATGCAATTATGGGGACATATTAGAAATACTTGGGCAATCTATGGGATCTAACTCTATATTGCATAATGAATAGAATTTGTGACCATTTTTAATTCATTCACATATATGCTTATCAGAAGCACATGATCAAAATATTGGAGTATATTTACCCACATGTGTGGCAAGCCATTCATAGATCACCGATGCCTCAATTTGGGGAAACATCTTCAATAATTTGAGTGGAAAGCGAGATTATTTATTGTACCTATATTTTATAGTCATTATAATCTAAGGGAATAAGGTGGAACCCCTATGTCTCCCTAGTTATATACCTAATAAACTTGTTGAATATGAGATTGATTTCTAGTTGTGGAATAACATTGAGGAAAATTTAGCCAGGTATAAGAAATACATATTATTTGGAAGCCTAATCTCAATTGGTAAGATGGTCTACCAGATAAGGAAACATCTTGGGGATGTTGCAAGTAAAAGGGGTCATTATTCCTTCCCTACAATCATATAAAGAGATTGGGACCCTTATGGGCATATCCATAGCATATTCATGGGTTCAACATTCCTTACTACCATCAACCTTATTTCTATGACTTCCTTTTCTTGAATGCTACATCAGATAAAGTGTTGGAATGAGCATAAATTTTTGGACAATAGGAATATTATTTGATAATGATCTAATCCAACCTTAGTATCTTTACTAGAGAATTGGATAGCCAAAGAGATATTTTTAAGGGATAGAAACATTTAGAATTTTGGATAGGGTAGTTTGGAGAGAAGGAAGCTTCTTAATCTCAAGGACTTCCATTAAATTCAAAGTTGAAATCAATCAAGAGGGAACCTAAGTACCCTGAGTTAAGTGCACAAAGAGGAGGAAAAAGAGGAGATCTTATCAGTTTGGACTCTAATGAGGGGAGTGACAAAATGCAATAGATTCCTACTACTAGAACCAACCAAGTCCTTATGAATAACTTGAGTGTGTCTATTATTTCATATGATGAGGTAGCTACTACACAGGCATCAACATTTACCTCCTAATATTCTCCCATTTAATCAAGGACCCCCTTGGTTTACACTAGGAATCCAAGGACTCCTTCACCTTCAGGCAACCTCATAATGCATACTTCTCAAGGATTGCTTATCCCACCTCCAAGCTCATAACAATCAGGAAGAGATGAAATCATCATCAAAGACATAGTAGATGATTCAAATGAAGAGGTTGAGTTGAAGGTAACCAAATCTATGAGTCTTCAGGATGATACTATTGAGCTTCACCTTTAAGGTGCATATACATTTTACGGCTACCCTTTAACTTCAATTTCCATCATTGATCAAGTACCTATTTATTTTTTGGAATATCCCATTCCTTCTACTACATCCACCACCTTGTTTCCTTATGCCTCTACCTCTACCTCTATCCCTTCCATTTTCATATCCACCATTTATCCCTCTATTACCACCAACACACATTTTCCCATGTACATTCCCTTTATGATTGTTTATAATTATACATGGAGATTTCATAAAAAAAAGAAGGAAACTAGGAAGGTACAAACTACCCTAGCCACCCTCCAACTTCATGTCTGATCTACACAACTCTCCTTTCTACTCCCCACTTACACTTCTATAGAAGAAACCATAGTAGTGAACACAAGTAGGGGAAGGAAGGCAAAACCTCACATACATGTTGTCTATCCACTCCCCCAAATTAAACGAGCAGATTGGTTTAAGTAATCTGGTCTTCCTTGCCCAATGTCTTGAACAAGGCCAATAATAAATAGAAGAGGGAAGAAGAGGAGGTTGAACAAGAGATTAATCTCACAAATACTGAAACACCCCTCAATATTCCACCTTGGGTTATATATTTAAGGAATAAAATACCAACTTATTAGGTCAATAATATCCCCTATATGTATACTTTGTTTGACCCTCAAATTGGATCAATCCAAATATTTAAAAACAGGAAATTTGAGGATAACCAAGGTAAAAACATTATTCTTGAAGAGTGACATTCAGTGTTCTCCATCACTAAGAGGTAGGATAGGTAGCTTAGGGAGTTTATATATGAAGATAATATTTCAAACCTAGCTCAATCACATAAATATGTGGTGGTGGTCATCCACAAAGGTAAAAAGTTATCTCATAAAGAGATAGAAGAGAAGTGTAGGAATTATGGGTGCAAATTTATCAACTTAAATAACAATCCAGTATAATGCATATTCATGTAAGTATATAAGCTAAGGTTATGGAGGCTAATTCTAAATGCTTCAATTATCAAGAGGCCATGGAATTTATGAATGCTAAGATGGCACCTCACATGAGCCAAGAAAATAAACTTTATGGCTCTTTAGCTTACGATAGTACTAGGCAAAAAATGCTAGTTGCCTACATAGGTAACTCACTGTATCATCGTATTGATCTAATGACTACATTCAAGGTATCCAATACTATAAAATTCATGGTCATCATACATGAAGAGGTCTAAGAGTGGTTAAAGGCAATTATAGCCTTAATACTAGAGTACCAAGGGCATGAGGCTCAACTCTTCCAAATTTTGAATGGGTTAAAATTATCTAAAGCAAGGGATTCTACAAGAAAATTGATTAGTAGAATCAATTTTAACAAAATTTTCCAAGAGGCCACTAATAACTTTAAGTAAATTATACAAGTCTTGGTGGTGGAAATCGAAGAAGTAGAGTTAGGCAAGGTCAAGAGGAAGGTGACCATAGTGGATATTTTCAATGGTAAGTTCCAGACAATGAATGATGAACATGCAAGACTCCTTAGACAAACTAAGAGACTCCACCAACCTTCACTACTTAACTTGGACATCATTTTCAACTACATGCAATAGCACACAAATTCAATTAGGAGAATGAGAAGAATAATAAGAAATCTTATGAAAGTTAAGTGGCATCTTTAGCTTCTACTTCAACTTCTACTCCTACTAAAGCCCATGCAACACTCCAAACCATATAGCCTTAGATGTATGTATGTGCTACTCTTAGAAGTACATATATCTAGATTCACCTTGTAAAATAGACAAATCATTGTAAAATTGATTTTGTATTTTCTCATAGACATGTTGCATTTTTTTTGTAAAATAAATTTGTATATATATAGCTTTTTTATCTTTTTCTTAAATGATTATGGACCACAAATTAGAACTACACATTTTAACTACCACATGTAACTAACACTCATAGACTTGGAATATAAGGTAACCCCCTCCCTAAGATATACATATATAATTGTACCACAAACATTTATTTTTTTGTCAAAAATTTTTGAAATACAAGTAACAAGCGATTTTTGATCATCAAGTGAAGTGTTTGAGTGTTTTCTTTCCAATGTTGTGTTATTAGTTGTTATTTTTATCACTATTTGTTTTAATAAATCTTTAGTGTTTCAATTCTATGAATATATTATTAATTTCTTTGATTAATTTTTTAATCTTATATGTGTAATAGTTATTGAATATTGGTGAATGTGTTTATTGAAATAGTCAAGTTATATTGAATCATATTTTTGGATGTGTACTTATGTTTTCTTGGTGTAGTTTTTTGAGTGTGTGCTATAGTTGCCATAGATAATTCATTAGCTAAGCCATAATATCTAGATTGAAGGGTGTGTAATAGCTACCCTAATAGGAAAAACCTTTATATGAGGCTATTTAACTTCCTACATCTCTATTCCATTAGACTCCTTAGCCATGTTTAATTATTTGTGTAATTGCTACTATCAATAGGCACTAGTTTTAAGAAAACATTGGTCTATCTAAAAACCAACCAAAAAATTAATTCTTGAGACCCATAGAGATTTATTTTCTACCTTAACTTACCTTTTTTTTTTTGGTTATTAATATCTACCCACTCTAGATTAGAAACTAGTCACCCATCCAACTCATGTAGGAATTTACTCTATTAGAAAACCATGCCTCCATCCAAAAACATTGTTAATAACCTATATATCCTACTAGCTTTTCCATCAATATCTTGTCAAAGACTACATTCCTATAACTTGTGCCTTAGAGTGGAATTTATCCCCATTAAGATCCTAAAATTTTATAGGTTACATCATTATAGTTGTGGTGTGCATAAAAACCACATCAACAAGATCAATGCCACAAGTAGGGATGACCTTGTCATCCAAAGAGGTGTGATGAATGGAATGTTGGGTCTTGGTTAAGACAACAAAGATATCATCACATGGTGGTTTGTAAGAATGAGGCTATGAATAAGTGAGAAACTAAGAGATGAGGTGAGGTGAGAGATTAGAAGTTTCAATATTGAGATTGATCTCACCAAGTTCATCATCAAAATCAAGGAACTTAGGTTGAATATTCCAAATGAGTTTAGGATGATTATTTTAACCTCAATTAGAATTCATGTGAAATTTGAATCATTGAGAATCATGAAATGGAACACTTGGCAAGGGTTCAAGGGTAGGAATAATAAATACACCTTGATCTTAGAATAATTCAAAATTCTAAGGGTTGGTGCCACCCTGAATCCTATAGATGGATCTATTATGAGGAAATTTAATGCATTAGAAAGTGAAATAGGAAAATTATCTCATAAAATGAGTCCATGACCTAACAAATAGAAAGTTATAGGATAGAGGAAAGTTTGAAATCATCACCTTCACATGCATGATGATAGGTGGGATGGTAATGGGGAGCCATAAACAACACAAAGGATGTATTTGCCTTTGATCATATTCTTGACATGTGTTATGTGTGGACTTAAGATTGCATTTGGAATATCCAAGGGTTCTGATAAAAACAAGAGAGGCAACACAAGTGCTAAAACCTTTATCATTTAAGGCATGCTTGACTTGGATATCACCAATTTGGATACTAATGAAAATAGGAGGATCATGACTAGAGGATTGTACAACATAGAAGAACAAGCTTACAAATATGGTTTTTAGGAGACAAGTGTGTAGATAACAAGTGGTAAAAGGGACAAATAACCTATGAAGCACCAATGATTTTCTCTACCCTTTCTTGGTGTATACCTTAAGGCATGTGCTCAGAGATATTGAGACTCAATAGGTTCCTAAAAGATAAATAACATCAATAAGTGATAAAATTTTAAAAATATTATGTGTATACATATGCCCCACTCAAATCTCATCATGTGTCACATAAGTGAAATATGAAATTCTTCTTTGGGAATATAACATGATGTTGATGTTAATCAAAATGCAATAAGGAAAAAATAAGATAAATAAAAGGATAGAATTTAAAAATTCATACCTTTACTTACCTTATTGTCATAGATAAATAAGGAGATTTCAAGAGATTTTGAAGGTATCCAATGTGAAGAACATTCGGTGAACCTATAGAGATTAGTGAAAAAGAGAGAAAAATTAAAAAAATTAAAATATAGACATATATTAGTGGAAAATATTCTCTACGACATCATGATTTTATAAATTTTTACTATTCAAAAAATGAGTGAGTAAAAACAAAGATATGGTCTAACAAGGAAACTGATGATAAATATTTGAAAGGCAAAGCATTGTGAATAATAAATTAAAATTAGGTGAAAAGAAAGTCATTTTTTATTCTTTGACTTATTTAGAGATCAAAGTAGAGATCTAAAATACCAAACTAAATCCAATAGAGCAAATATGGTGAGGAGATGATAGCTGAGATGAGGAGGATGCCTAGTGGCCACAACGAGTGTAGCTTAGATAGACAACTAAAAATTTCAAATTTATTGTGAATATTTTATTTGAAATTAAGTATTTTATAGAAATTTGTAAATTAGACAAATTATAGAAATTGGAATGAACCCATAAATTTTATAAGTAAACTAGAGGTCAAATAGGGAAATGGGTTAAAAGGAATCAAAGAAATATGTGCTTGAAAGAAGGATAAGACTTGGTCAAAGTGTCAATAAGGTAAGAATAGACTAGGTCTACCCAGTCGACCTAGTAGGTTAATTTTAAATGTTTGAAAACATTAACTTATTAGGTATTATATGATATTCTTAGACTTTTGATAGGAGGGATGCTAATGATCATGGGGGTATTAGATGGGTAGGAGGAGAGATGAGCATTAGCCTAATGGGTTATGTGCTTAGATAGGATATATCTTAGGCTAAGAGTAAGCCTATTTGACATGTATATAGCTTAGATTACATATATAAATAATTTATTTATAGGAATTATGATAGTATGGGTGTTATGTTATAAGTCAGATGGCAAGGTACCACTATATACAATAGCCTTATCCCAATCCATTTTGGAGTAGAGGGAAATATATGATCTAGGTTCTATCATCTTAGTTTAGCTCATGTATGATATGTGTGGGATGATATCTAGAGGGAAGAATACCATTTTAATAGTGATTTTATTGAGTTGTTAGATACACAAGTGGTTCTTGATATATTGACTAGCTGGGTTACCCCATGTGGTCAATGATTGATTACCTTGGGTGTAGAGATAGAGACAAGATTAGGTGGCATGGGCCATGTCCCACATGATATTTCTATAGATATTAATGTGATATTATATCATATTCCATCCATATGGTTACATCATGATATTATGGTTGAGTTGGAGGATGGTGGCACTAACATTGGTAGGAGTTCAAATTATAGGACACTACACCTCATGGATAGAGTTGCATCTAGTGGAATGTATACCATGAAATTTGGCACTCCCTCACCCAACATATCCAATAGTTGTCCCCAAATTTTGGCTATACATATTATATATTAGAGGGTTAGAGTAGTGGGACTACTAGTTACTAGACTAGAGATTAGATCATGGTGTGAGAGACCATGGACAGGTTAAGCATGGTGACTATAATCTATAGAGGAGATGGATATGAATGAAATGATGTTAGAAGTAACACAATTGGCACCATAGTAGGATGGGTGATGACCATCTCAAAAACATGGTCAATATAAATGATAATGGTGAGAGAGAGCATAGAGGGTGGTCATCCCAGATGACCCATCAGTTGGCCTAGGATAGAGTTGGTCTATAGAGGCACCACTTAGGCAAGACTTGATATGGGCATGAGTGGTGACCCTATGGTTTACATTAGTTATGAGGCATCCCATATATGAGGTAATTAGAGGACAAACTGATGGAGAGATCATTCTTAATAGTCTCATAGATGGGAGATAGTGATAGGCAACATTTAGATAGGTAATAACTAGATAGTTGAAATTTGCGTAAGTGTTTTGAGATAAATTATAGATATATATATTTTGAGATATATCTATGATCTAATATGTATATAGTTTGAATTTTTATATTATTTATAGGAGGAGACTAGATGGGGATCCATGGTAAGGGAACACTCCATGAGATCTTAGATGAGGCACTGATACCGTAAGACCATACCACACTAGATGATCCTATGGTACTATCTAACCCAACTTAGGTAAGCTAGTTTAGAATAGTAGGAGAGGTTATGAGGTGATTAAGAAAATGCAAAGATGAGTGGCATCTACTAGTAGGGGTGGGAGTGGGAGAGGGGTGGGAGTGGGAGAGGCACAAACATAGTAGGCCTTGGCTCAAGAGAGAGCCATGAATATGGATATCATGACTTAGATATCATAGGTACAGACCCAGATGGCCAACCTATAGGGACAAGTGATAGGTTTTAGATCTTAGATAACTTATTTATAACATATTATTTATAGGGGACTATTTGATGGATCTATTAGTAGTGTGGTTGGGCCATAAGATAGACATGATAGAGCCCATACTTAAAGATAAAATGATGTTTTTTTATCTTGTATCAAACACACATGACTTACATAGATATATTCCATTTTGGAAGTTGGATTTTGATCTTACATGTTTGTATTATGGTTGTGGTTATGGATGCATGGATATATTTATTTCTAGCACATGTATTTATCTTTTATTGTATATGTTATAGTAAATATATGAGTTGTGGTTTCTTTTCTAGAATTATGTAGGGCACATGCATGGTTACAATGAAACAAGAGAAAAAGAGGAATTGGATAAGTATAATCAATAAAAAACAAATGTACTACACACTATTTATTATTAGAAAATGTGTAATAACAAAATATGACTAAGTATAAGAAACCAAAAAGTGGTAAACAAGAGGGCAACACTTTTGTTTTTAAACCATGACAAAGAATGGGCACCAAATTAAAATA
Organism: Torreya grandis; assembly: GCA_037957365.1. Classification (NCBI taxonomy): domain Eukaryota; kingdom Viridiplantae; phylum Streptophyta; class Pinopsida; order Cupressales; family Taxaceae; genus Torreya; species Torreya grandis. The sequence continues at coordinate 1,910,283 of JARHVA010002074.1, forward strand.
AGTAAAATCACACTAAACCACTTTCACAAGTATGAAAATAATGTAATAAAATGGAAAGAATGTGAAAGGCCAAATGATATAAAAATAAATCAATTAAGTCAATCAATCATACTAAATCACATTAGGAATCATAAAAGAGAAACAAAATTGGCAAAATTGGTCTTAAATTTATGACACTAATTCAAGCTAGGAAGTATGAAAATATCAAGAATCATTGGATTCTTACATGCAATTGGAAAATAAGAAGATAAAAGTGAAAGAGTAATGAATAAATCATAAAACATACTAAATCAATATGGGAACCATGTCAATGATGTGTAACTTCATGATAAATCAAATATTATCTCATATTTGACACATGTAATTTTTTTTGTGACTTGGATATTATGCAAAATTATAAGGAATGCCAGGTCCTATCCATGGTCTTACACTACAACTCACAAAGAGAACATCAATGAGGTATAATTAATAATAAAATATGGTAAAAAGGGATGTTAGTAATAGTAATGTGAAATTTTGGTGATTTTCAAGGAAGGCTAGGTCATATCCATGGTCTTATAATTCAACTCATAAAATGGAATCCCTAAGGGTGTGATTAGTGAATAAAACAATATTTCTCAAGGGAAAATATTATGCTTTGTAGGGATTGAAAAAGGGAATGTAAAAATCATAATATATGCATCTTATAAGAAGACCTTAAAAGACATGAGATATGTTAAGAACATAAGTAAGACACTAAGTGACTATTGACCATTAATATACAAATGAAACCTACTTGCTATAGACATAAAGAAGTGTAGTAAAATATGTATGCTACTAAGATCAACTCATGAAGATAGTTATAAATAAGAAAAATTAAAATGGACCTACCTTCCCATAACATGTTCCCCATTCCTCAGGACCCCTTATAGATCCATCAGTCTACTATGAAGATTAGGTACTTGCATGACAATATAGGTAGCACTAAAAGATGTTTCTATTGTCCTTTTATAGCCTACAAGCCTTCTACACCTTAATGGACATTAGATCTATCATGAGGCCCAATATGGAGTTTGATATTTTATTAGAAAAAATAAATGTGCTTAGAATCATGTCTTTTAGTGTGATTTGACTTTTGAGAATTTCGAATGTTTGCCTTTTTAGATCATTGCCTTTTAAATGATTTGGATTTTGAATATTTTTTTGTCTTTTTTAATATTTCTCCTCCATACGTACATGGAATGACTGGTCATTAAAGATATAGTGATACACATGAATTATCTTTAGGCTTAGGTTAAAGGAAGCTAAATATCCAAAGACAAGACTGACTAGAAAACTTAAGCTTAACTATGAACCAAAATGTTATCTCAAGTCATAATCATGTATGTGATTAGTTTGTGAAAGAGGAAAAGGAGAGAAAAGAAGATCCAAAGTAGACTAGGAAAAGGAGATTATCATGAGATGAATTATTTTCTAATTGATCACTTGGTATAGAAGGAATGACTAAATAGAACAAGGTTTGTATAGCCAAGTCACAATAACAATTATCCATGTTTATAGAGATAGCATAACAAATTATCATGAAAATAAAAAAATGGAGACTTTAAGAAAGAAAAATAAGGAAATGATAAAGAAGAAATCCATAAGCAAACATAAATGACATTATAAGCAATATAAAGTGTAAAATCAAAGTTATCATGTAAGATAAACACGAATTTCACACAATGTCAAATGATATAACAATAGGTAAAGATAAAGTTGGATCACATCTCCAATCCAAATGAAAATGTAAGAATACCAAGCATGTATTCATAATTACTAATAAATTTGGCTACACACATTATATATAATATCTGATAATTTTCTATGAAGTTTAATGTGAACTGTAGATAATGTCTCATCTAACTTTAGAAAAAACTTGGAAAATAATTCACATTTAATATCCTTAATTGAAAAGGTAGGAATTTTTGATAGATTGTTTTCAGGAGGGATACATGCAAATGATGATTAGGAAAATGCATGGGTATGGTTTTTTAAAGAGATGAAGGGATCACCAATGGGGAAGGATCCATTGGTGAGGGAAGGTCCATAGGTGAAGGATTTATGGGTGGAGTAATAACATGTGAATAAGGGAACAAAAGAGAAGATGGAACCATAAGAGGTCGAACCATGTGGGAAGAAGGGGGAACCTTCTTGTAAGGATGACCTCTAGAAGTAATGTTAGAAGGTATAGGAATGGTTAAAATATGATATTTAAGATTTTGTTTAAGGATATAGTAATGATCTGTATGATGTATGCCACATTGATTCTAGAGACAATATACCTCTCCATATTTAGTAATATACTCATGTAGTACCTTTAATAAAGGTATAGCTTGGTCTAAGGATTGAAGAATAATAGGATGTAAAATATAAATATATTGGTGCAACATGTGACAATGCATGGGTTAATGGTTATATATGTTAGAGAAGCAATAAATATGCCTATGAGTAGTCTTGGTAGGTGTAATCATAAGAGGAGGTGTAAAATAAGTGGATGGATCTTGGTAAGGCTAATCGACCCATTTGGTAAATAAAGGAGCCAACTATGGTAAAATAATAAAACCATCACCAAGAGGAGGTGGTGTTAGTGGAGAGATAGGGAAAGGCTTGATAGTAGGAGCAATAGGATAGGAAGTAGGAATATACTTACATAAAGTGGGTGTAAGAATATGATCTAAATTAGGCTCTACTAAGGGATGGGTAGGGTCTATATAAGGTTGAAGGAGAGTTTCATACATCTTAGGGATAAGTATGATATAAAGGTCATGGTAGCTATAAAAGTGATAGGGATTAATCATAGCATGATCTATAAGCATACTCTGCTGAGGTTCTTCATAACTTGAAGGTGTTTGAACCACTTTTACCCTATAATAAAGATGAAAAATGCTAAAATTAGGAATGATATTCGATGGAAGATGGGAATATATACTAAAATATTAAAGAAAAGAGGAATGATAATGGATAATCTCATCATAATATGCCTAAAAAAGACCTCCTAAGCATGAATCATCTAAGGTATAACCATAATCGTAATCAAGTGTATGAAGATCAATGATGTAGGTAGGGATGACATTGTCATCCAATAAGGTGTGGTGAATGGAATATCGATTCTTAGCTAAGACAATGAGGATGTCATCACAAGGTGGTTGATGACAATGAGGTTACAAAGAAGCAAAAAACTAAGAGATGAGATGAGGTGAGAGATCAAAATTTTTAATATTCATATTGATCTCAATAGGCTCATCATCATTAAAATCTAATAGGTTAGGGTGAATATTCCCAATGAGTTTTGGATGACCATTGTAACCTCGAGTGGAATTATCAAGAAATTTAAATTATTAAGACTCTTAAAATGGAATACTTGGTAAGGGTTCAAGGATAGGAATCTTGAATACACATAGATCTTGGAATTTTTTGAAATACCAAGGGCTAGTGTCATCCTAAATACTATACATGGATCCATTATGAGGAAATTTAATGCACTAGGAAGGGGAAGAAGAAATTGCTCACATACAATGAGTCATGGCCTACTAAACAAAATGTTTTAAGATAAAGGAAAGTTAAATATCATCACCTTCACATGAATGGTGATAGTTGGGATAGTAATGGGGAGCCACATAACCTAAAAGATGCATTTTAATTCAATCATATCCTTGACATGTGATACTTATAGATTTGAGATTGAATTCAAAATATCCAATGGTTTTGATAAAATTGAGAGAGGTTACACAAGTATTGGAAGCCTATTCAATCAAGGCACACTTGACATGGATATCGCTAATTTGGACACTAATGAATATGGGAGGGTCATCTATATGAAGCAAAATCTCATTAGGGATCATGGAATTAATGGGGAATTTAAGGGAAAGAGAAGTGTCCATTATTTCATCAATGTGGATGGACATCTCTTTGCACTATTACAATATGTTATCCTTAGATCTAGATAAGGTTGCTTAGAATATTGCTAGGGGAGGATGATGGATGCTCATTTTGAATAAAAGATGCATAATATGGTTATGAAGATGTGGAGAGGTCCTCATAAGATCAATAAATGGGATTTGGTATTAGAGACTAGTAAGTTTCGTGATAGAATCCCACTCATCATAACCCATAATAAGATTGTTAGAAAGAGGTGCATAGTGTTAAAGGAGGCCCTTAAAAGGATGAGCTAAATTAAATTGGAATTTATTTTGATAAGAGGTAGAATGTTTAGTGAGAGGATAAGTTTGTAGACTTTGTTGATAAGATGGACCAGTTGATGCAGGTTGGCTTTGAGAATTGATAGAATAAGTGTTGATATAAGCTTGAGTATCACTAGTATTAGGTACAAAAGATGGAGGGGTGGTATAAATAGTATGAGAAGTGTTATACAATGGAGGATTTTCAATTATTTCATCAAAATTTATAAGTTCATTTTTCCCCAATTCATTTAAGTGAGTTGGATAAGAATATTGGATAACACGAAATGTGCAAGACAATGGAGGTGTGTAGATGGGTTGAGGATCAATGAAATGAACCACCCTTCACATATTAGTCATATTATAACACATTATATTTAGGATTTGGGTAAATCATACTTTATACATTATTGGTAAAAGGGATGGGCTTGTCTTGGTTATCTTGGTTATTTGGAAGAGGATCTGTATATATGGCCAAATAAGCATTAGTTTGATTCAATGCTTCAAATTTAGTATTTGTTTCATGGGATTTCAAATAAATGTCATAGGCTTTTTGATGCTTTTGAATAATGGAAGCATGGTCAAAATTGAGACCAAGAAGAAAATCCATAGCCAAATTATGAAGCTACCAATTGGTCTTAATAGAATGACCCCAACTAACATGAAACCAACAAAATTTATTGGGAGCATACCAAGATTTAATAGGATGAGTGGCATAAAATTATCATGGGAGAGGTTTGGGTAGATGTTTTAGTAATTATAATAAGGATAAAGGTTTTTAAACATTGATGTTATTAGATGAACATAAATGAGCATTGGTAAATTGGTTACAAGAGGAAATTAGCTCCAAAGATTGGTTAGGAACAACAACTTGAATAGTGTGAATGGTATCATAAGAGTCCATGGCACCATCATTAGTATCATGATGATTATTATTTTTAAGTAATACATGAGTACCCTTATAAGGTTAGGATGGATCAAATTGATTTATAAGGAAATATTGCTATTTATCTTAGTCAATAACCTCCTCTAAGGAAAATGGAGAGAAAGTCCAGACCTGATATTGCAACTTGGGAAAAGGGCATTGGTAAAGAGATGGAAAATGTTGTGATCAGCCAAGTTATGTTCAAATTTATTATAAAATGTATTCCATTGTTTAATGAAAGCTTAGGTAAATTTAGTTTAAAGTTGCTTACAATTGATAAAATGGGCCAAGGTATTCTTAGGGAGATCACTAGTTTGGAACTCTTGGGCTAGAGCATTTAATAGATCTTGGAAACTAGTAATAAAATGATTTTTAAGTTGAGTGTACCAATCTAAATCATCACCCATGATATTTTTGGCTAATGGCTTGGTAGCGGCAAATGTATTTAATCTGACCCAATCTTTATATAGATTTCCAAATGCTTTTATATGAAGAGTAAGATTAAATGACCCATTATAAGAAATGGTAGGGGTGATACCTCATATATCAATATTAGCAATTTGAGATGTAAGAGGCTCATTTTTATTAATTTTTATTGTATTATTAACCATAGGAGGTTGAGGCAAATGATTACAATGGGAATCTCTAAGAGGAGGTGGGGGAACATTTTGATTATGCATGCCCCATGGCATTTGCTTAGGGTGGGTTTGAATATGGATAAGGTGGTTTTGAATTTACATCATTTGATTTACATTATTAGTTTGAAAAATCATTCATTTTATTAATATTTTTTAATAGGAATTGATGGGTTTGAGTTGGATTGTTAGAATTATTTGAAGTATTATAATTAGTAGTAGTGGCTTGGTTACCACTATGGGTGTTAGTAGGAGATTGAAAAGAGTTGTTGGAATGTAAGGCATTAGTGGCAAAATTTTCTTGTGTGGAAAAATATGGACTAGTAAACAGATGAAAAGAGGAATCACTAGAGGCATGATTACCATGGGTAGAAAATGATGCACTAGTGAAAGAATTAAGGAGAGTGGGTCTTAGAAGAGGCCCACTAGATGTAGAACTTACCCTGTTAGTAGAGATACTATGTATAGATGTAGAGGAAGTCAAATAAGAAGATGTCATGGTATGAGAAGGGGTAAAAATTGATGTAAGAGGTCGATAAGAAAATAATCTAATATCACCAAAATCTGTGTGAGAACATGGGAGAAGTTAAATCAGGCTCTTTGGTTTGACAACTAATCATGAGATGGTAAATGATAGAAGGGAGTTTTCCTTGATGTTGAGGAAATTTAGAGATAAAGAAGAGTATTTCAGGTGTATACTCCAATTTATATTGATCTTCAAGTGAGAAGAGAGGATTACAAATAAAATAGGAATGAGGAGAGGTATCATAGTTTATTTTGTGAGTGGATATATGAATAATACTTTCATCCAGGAGAGGAGACATAATATTCTTATGGGAGATCCTATGAGGGTTGGTAAGACTCATCATATCCATTGAATTCTACTCACTTTTGTATTCAAATAATAAGTTTATGATGAAGGATAAGGACTAGATAAGTGAAAGCTGATGCAAAAGAAAGGAAATAGGAATGGATATATAAGAGTATAGAGTCCTAAGTTGACCTAGTACTAAAAATAGGGTTGGGAAAAAAGGATATAGAGTCGACAACATCAACCTAATACTATAAATTGGGATAAAAAATAGTTAAATAAGGATATAAAATTGATAGGTTTAACTTAGTACTATATTCTTGTGTGGTAAAAAAGAGTACAATGTCAACATAGTTGACTCGATACTATAGGTAGGGGAAACAAACAATATGTAAGAGAATGTGTTGAGCAGAATGATAGTGTACTAAAATAGGAAAAAAAATTAAAGTAATTTTGAAAGCAATAAATGAAAGGAAACACACAATTAACTGGGTCAATGAAGATGTTCCAATAGACGCACATAGCACAAAACATTGCACCAACAATGGCCAATGCAATATTTTGCAATACAACATACAATGAGCAAAGAAAAAGTAATCAATTTAGAAAGTGAATTCTAACTATGTGGTCATCCTAAATGTTGTTATATTATTATAATATGATTTCAAGTGTGATAATAAGTTGGTTAAAATTAAGGAACCAGAAAGCAATCTATGGATGGTTTTAGGATGTTTAGGATGAAAGGGATCTGTGTTGGAAATGGTACTATCTTGGTATTGGGGACTACCTACTCACTTCACAATCCCATAGTGATAAGGGTTTAGGTTTCTTTTCCAATATAGACTATTGACCACATGGTTATACTTGGCCAAAAAACCAAGTCAACTTCTCACTTGGTGATGAAATCTAAGTAGGTAGGACTTGGGTAGACAATTTTTTAAATACATTTTAAGATTATGTGATTTGGTAGTGTGTATAAGCAAGAGAAACATATTTAAACTAAATGGTATATTGAAAAACCACCTAATTAGACTATGTGATCTATTCTAAGCATGCAAGTAACTAAAAGTGAAAGTGTGAAGTAATTACCAACATATAGATGTTAATTCCAACTTTGAAACACAATATAGAGTTAGTTCAGATGATAGTGTATATAAAAAGTATAGTACATAGTTTATAGTGTCACTATTATACTACTAAAGCAAAGGCCTTTTAAGAACTATGTCAATAGATTCGACTTAGTCTTTTAGACAAAAAATAGAATATAGAACTACATTGACCAAGTTGACCTAGTTTTTTGTATAAGCATAGTTTTAAAGACTATAAACTATGAAAAATAGAACTATAATGAATAACAAAAATTATAGATAAAGAGAGAAAAAAACCTTGGTGGTTTGGAATATACAAAGGAAAGTGAGATGGATATTGAAGTGCCTTTATTTTTAATTGCAAATTCTACCAACTATGTCAATTAGGTCAAACTAATTATGTAGTTCCATGTTTGTTCAAGCTCATGAAGTTTACTATACTAGCTTTGTTGACCTAGTATGTTTTCTAAAAGTCTAAAAGATGATTATAATAGCCTAGTCAACCTAGTATGTTTTTTGGAAACCTATAAGTGTACTGTGTCGATCGGTTCAACCCAGTAACCTATATGGAGGTGAAAACCTATATTGTGTTAACCTATTTTACCTAGTAACCTATATCTAATGAAGACCTACAAAAATAGAACATTGTCATTTTGATATGACTATGTGTTAAATGTGTGCACAAAAGTTAAAAACTATATTAGCCTTTTCTCCCTAGTATTCAAAATATAGAAAAATTATAAATAAAATGATAAAAATTATAAAAACATGAAATAAAACCTACAAGGGTTATATTCACATTGGTTTTAACAAAATGTATGCAATTATAAATGCATTGTGTCTATAGAAAAATCCTAAATTAGAGAAGATAGATCATACTTACACTTTTGATTTGGGATATATTAGATAATCAAAGATATGATCAATATTGGGATCCCCCAAACCCAATTAGGTGATCTCTTATCATAATAAACAATACTATGGAGGGTTTCAAAGCATCTAGTTAAGCATAATCATGAAATAACCCTAAGTAAGCCTTATGTTTTCATAATAATTATACTAATAGCAAGTAATAGGTAAAGTCTAATCTGGTGCTCACCAAAGCTTGCAGAAAAAAGTGGGGGTAATACACACTAAACTTAAACATTCATAAGATACATATACTCACTTCAATGTTTATGAAATATTAATGCATGGAAGAGATGTACAAATGCTTATTTATCGACTCTTAAAACTAAATAACAAAGTTAGGAATACTAACCTTTAAATATAAACCTTTCGAGTTTCAATCTCTCCCTTAGCCAAGGTGCTTCACAAGAGGTTTTTGTGGTATGTAAGTATGACAAAGATAAATCAGATCGAGGATAAAAAACCTATCAATTCATCTAAATAACTTCTCCATAACATAAGATTTGTATCTCCAACAAAAGTATGAAACCCTAATCTTACTCCTCCAGTACAATGGTGGATAAGAAGATGCACAATAGCTCTTACCTATTCTCTTCTCTAAATAATGGTAAAGTGATCTTGTATATATAGATATATTTAACCCTAATACCTTATAAAAAATTTAGCTAACATGGTTTACTCAGTCAACCTAATACTATTATGGAAAAAAATTAACTAGGTCATGAGATAGGTCTACTAAGAGTTGACCTAGAACCTAAATTAATTTTACCCACAAGTGTAAAAATTAACCTAGTCGACCTTGTATTGTAAACTATTGAAAGGGAATTTAGCTAAGGAAAAGAGGGGTAGAAGCTATGAAATGACTAGAGGAGTTTATAATAGAGAAAAAAAAGCTTAGGGGTATGGTTTTTAGGAGACAAGTGTGTAGATAACAAGTGGTAAAAGGGACAACAATCCTTTGAAGCACTAATAGTCTTCCTACCCCTTTTTAACCACACCCCTTAAGGCATGCACTCAAAAATATTGAGATTCGATGGATTCATGCCTAGATAAAGAACATCAATAAGTGATAAATATTTGAAAATATGTGTATACATCATAACCTTCATCAATCAAGGCATGCTTGACTTGGATATCACCAATTTGGACAATAGTGAAAAGAGGAAGATTATTTGCATGAAGCAAAACCTCATCGAGGATCATAAAAGTGATAGTAAATTTGAGGAGGAAAAAAGTGTCCATTATTTCATCAATATATATAGACATCTCTTCACATTGTTGTAATATGCTATCTTCAGATCTAGATAATGGTGCTTCAGGTCTTGGTAGGGGAGGACAAGGGATGTTTGTTTCAAACAAAAGTTTCATAAGATGATTATGATTATGTGGTGAGGCCCTCATAATTTCAATAAATTGGATTTGTTTTGGGATATTAGTGATTTTCATGATAGTATGCTACTCATCATAACCCATAAGAAATTGTTGGAAAGAGGTGCATAGTGTTTAAGGAGGTCATTGGAAGGAGAAGCCAAAGTACATGTGAATTTATGTTGATAAGAGGCAGTAGGTTTGGGTGGAGGACAATATTGTATATTATGTTAAGAGGATGAAGTGGTTGATGTAGGTATGGCTCGAGGAATACTACAATAAGTATTGATAGAAGCTTGAGTCTCACTAGTGTTAGGTAAAGAAGATGGAGGGATGGTAGAAATAGAATGGGAAGTGTTATCCAAGGGAGGTGTTGGAATTGGTTCATCAAAAAAAATAAGGTCATCTTGGCCCAACTCATTTAAGTGAGTTGGAGAAGAATCTTGGATAACATGAAATATGTGAGACAATGGAGGGGTGTAGATAGGTTGAGGATCAATGAAAGTAACCACCCTTTGAATGTTAGTAATATTAACCACCTTCTCTTCAAGAATTGGATTAATAAGACTATAAACATTATTGGTAAAAGGGGTGGGCTTGTATTGGGTATATTGGTGATTTGGAATAGGATATTTGAATATGGACAAATGAGCATTAGCTTGATTTAAAGCTTGATATTTAGAAAGTGTTTCATGGGATTTTAAAGTAATGCCATAGACTTGTTGGAATTGACAAATGATAGTGTCATGGTCAAAATTGGGACCAAGAAGGAAATAGATATCAAAATTATGAATCTCCCTATAGGTCTCATGAGAATGACCCCAACTAGAATGAAACCAACAAAATTTATTGGGATCATACCAAGATTTCATAGGATGAGTGGAATCAAGTTATAGTGTGAGAGGCCTTGGTAGATGTTCTAGTAATTTAGCTAAGGATAAATATTTATGAACATTGATGTTATTAGTTGAATATAAATTAGGATTGGTAAATGGATTAGGAGGGGAAAGTTATTTTGAAGATTGGTTAGGAACAATAACTTGAATAGTGTGAATGGTATCATAAGACTCCATGACACCATCACTAGTATCATGATTATTCTTATTTTTAAGTAACATATGAGTACCCATAAAATATTGGGATGGATTGAATTGATTCATAAGGAAATTTTAATGTTTAGCTAGGTTAATAGCTTCCTCAAAAATATGTGGAGAGAGAGTTTGGATTTGATATTATAACTTAGCAAAAAGAACATTTATATAGAGATGAAAGAGGTTATCATCTAATATACTATGTTAACATTTCTTAGATAAGGTCTTCCATCATTTAATGAAATTTTTGGTAGTTTCAATTTCATGTTACTTATAATTTATAAAATGGGAAAATGTATTCTCAATAAGATTACTAGTTTGGAACTCTTAGACTAGAGCATTTACTAAATATTCCAAACTAGTAATAGAATGAGATTTAAGTTTGTTGTACCAATCTAAATAATCACCTGTGAGAGTTTTGATTAATATCTTGGTAGTGGAAAAGGTATCTAATTTGACCTAGTCTTTATATAGATTTACAAATGATTGTAGATGAAGAGTAGGATCAGTTAACCCATTATAACAAATGGTAGTGGTGATACCTCATATATAAATATTAGTAATTTGAGATTTAAGAGGCTCATTTTGAAGATGCTTAATTTTTTTGTTGACAAGAGGAGGTTGAAGGATGAGATTACCATGGACATCCTAAAGAGAAAGTGGGGGAACATTTTGATTATGCATGCCCCATGGCATTTATTGAGGGTCGGTTTGAAGATGGATAAGGTGATATTTCATTTGAATCATTTTATTTTCAATGTTGACTTGAAAATAATTCATTTGATTAAGAGTTTTTAATAGGTGTTGATGGGTTTGGATTGTATTATTGGATTTGTTGGAAACATTTAAATTAAAAGTAGTGGCTTTGGTACCACTATGGGTATTAGTAGGAGCTTGCGAAGAGATATTATAATGTGAGGCACTAGTGGCATAATTTGATTGTGTGGAAAAAGATGGACTAGTAAGGGGATGAGAAAAAGAAGCACTAGAGGCATGATTATCATTAGTATAAAATGATGCACTAGTGAAAGAATTAAGAAGAGTGGGTGTTTAAAAAGGCCCACTAGATGTAGAACCTACCATGTTAGTGGAGATACTAGGCATGGAGATAGAGGAAGTCAAAGAAGAAGTCATGATGTAATAAGGAGTCAAAATAGAGGGAAGAGGTTGAGAAATAAATAAGTTAGTATCCCCAAATCCATGTGAGAATTTTGGAGGAGGTGAATGAGGCTCCTCAGCTTGACCACTTATCATGAGTTAGTAAATGGTAGAAGGATCCTTTCCTCGATGTTGAGGAAACTCAGAGAAAAAGAAGAGAATTTTGGGTGTATACTCTAATTTGGTTTGATATTCAAGTGAGAAGAGAGGATTGTGAAGTGAAGAAGAATGAGGAGGGGTCCCACAATTTTTAGTTTGAGTGGATATATGAACATAGCTTTCATCTAGGATATGAGCCATAAGATTCTTATGGGAGAACCTATTAGGGTTGGTAAGACTCATCATATCCATTAAATTCAACTTGTTTTTGTCTTTAAATATGAAGTTAATGATGAAGGAGATGGATTAGGAATGGAAAAAGTGATGCAAAAGAAAGAAAATATAAAGGGATAGATAAGAGTACAAAGTCAACTAGGTCAACCTAGTACTAGAAATAGGGTCTAAAAACTAGGTAAATAAGGATACATAGTCAAGGTCGACCTAGTACTATAACCTAGGACAAAGAACAACCTAATAAGGATATAAAGTCTATAGGGTCAAATTAGTACTATATTCTAGGAGGTGTAAAATAATAATATATTAATTTAGTACTATAGATAAGGGAAACAATAGCCTATCAAAAACTATGTCAAATAAAATGATAGTATATGAAAATAGGAAAAAATTTGCAAGTAATTTTCAGAGCAAGAAATGGAAGGAAACACACAATCAATTTAGACAATGAGGATTATTCAATTGAGATACATAACACAAAACCTTACACCAATGTTGGCCAATGCATTTTTTTTAATACAACATACAATGAACAAGGAGTAAGTATTCAACTTCAAAATTAATGTCTAACTAAGAGGTCATCCTAAATTTTGTTAGATTATTAAAGTGTGATAGGGGAGTTGGTTGAAAGTAGGGACTAAAAAATAATTTATGGATGGTTTTAGGATGTTTAGGCTGAAATGGCTCTATGTCTGTAATGGTAATGGATTGGTATTGGGGCCTACCCATTCACTTCATAATCCTATAGTGATAAAGTTTCTAGGTGATTTGATAATATATACCATTAACCACATGTTTATAATTGGCTAGAAAACCAAGTCAGCTTCCCCCTTGGTGATGAAATCCAAGTAAGTAAGCCTTGGGTTGATAATTATTTAAATTTATTTTAAGATTACGTGATTTGGTAGTGTGTGAAAGCAAGATAAAAATAGGGAAATTAAATAGTATATTAAAAAACCACTTATTTAGACTATGTGGTCTATTCTAGGCATGCAAACAACTAAAAGTTAAAGTGTGAAGCAATTACTAGCATATAGATGTTAATTCCAGCTTTGAAACATAATAAAGTGTTAGTTTAGATGATAGTGTGTGAAAACATTACATAACATTGTCGATAGTATCGTTGCAATAATATTGAAGCCAAGGTCTGTTAAAAATTATGTTTATAGTGTCAACATAGTCTTTCAGACAAAAGATAGAATACATAACTAGGTTGACAAAGTAAACCTAATTTGTTGTATAAGGGTAGTTTTAAAGACTAAAAACTATAGAAAATAGAACTGTAATGAATAACTAGAATGATAGAGAAAGAGAGAAAGGATCCTTGGTGAGTTGGAAGATGAAAAGGAATATGATATTATTTTTAAATTTCTTTGAATGTTACTTGAAAATTTAACAAACTATGTCAACTGTATTAGCCTAGTTCTATAGTTCCGTATTTTCTAAATCCTATGAAGATGACTATACTACCTTGGTCAACCTAATATGTTTATATAAGCCTATAAGATGACTATACTAGCCTAGTCAATGTATTATGTTTTCTAGAGATAAATAAGAGTATTGTGTCAACCTATTTGACCCAGTAGCTTGTCTAAAAGTGAAAACCTATACTATATCAACCTATTCAATATAGTAACATGTATCTAATGAAGAATTACACAAACAAAATAGAGTCATTTTGATGTGACTATGTGTTAAACATGTGCATAGAAGTTAGAAACTATACCTACCCTATCGACCTAGCCTTTTAAATATAGAAAAATAATAAATAAAATGAAAAACATGAAAGAAAACCTACAAGGGTTAGATTCGCATTGGGTTCACTAGAATGTATGTAATCATAAATGCATCAAGTTTATAAATCAATCCTAACTTAGAGAAGATATATCCTACTTACACTTTTGATTGGGGATACATTGGATAGTCAAGAACATGACCAATTTATGGATCTGATAGACCCAATTAGGGGATCTCTTATCACAACATCAATACTAGGGAGGGTTTCAAAGCCTACAGTCAGGTAAAACTATGTAAGGACCCTAACTAATCCCTATGTTTTCATATTCACTAAACTAATAAAAATTAATGTCTAATCTAGTGATCACCAAATCTTGTAGTAGGAAGTGGAGGTAATAAACAATAAAAGTAAACATGTATAAAATACATATACTCACATCAATGTATATAGAATCATAATGCATGGAAGAGAAGTAAAAGTGTATATATATATACTCTTACAAAGGAGGAACAAAGTTAGGACTACTTAACTTTGAAGATGAACTTATCAAGCCTCAATCTCTCCTTTGGTGAAGGTTATTCATAAGAGGTTGTTGTGGTATGTAAGTATGATAAGGATAAATCAAATATAGGCTACACAACTTATCAATGCATCTAAAATACTTTTTGATAAGACAAGAGTTTTTATCTCCAAAGAATATATGAAACCCTAAGTTTTATCTTCAAGTATAATGGTGGATAAGCAAATAAACAATAGCTCTTAATTATTCTTCTCTGATCTAAATAATCACAAAATGATCTTGTATATATAGGTAGATCTAACCCTAATCCATTCTAGAAATGTTGGCCAGTAGGCTTGACCCAGTCAACCTATTACTGTTATGGATAAAAATTCACTAGGTCATGGGATAGATTGGCCAAGAGATGACCTAGACCCTAAATGAATTTCACCCATAAGAGTTCAAGGTCAACCCAGTTGACCTAGTACTATAAAAATCAAAAGGGGTTTTAGGTTAGGAAAAGGGGAACAAAAGGTAGTAAATTACTAGAGGAGTATATAAGAGAGGAGAAAAATCTCAGGGGAATGGTTTTAAGGAGATAAGTGTGTAGGTAACAAGTGGAAAAAGGGGAAACAATCATGTAAAGCACCAATGGTCTACCCACCCCTTTCCTAGTGCACCCCTTAAGGCATGCACTCAAAGAGATTGAGACTTGATGGGTTCCTATAAGATAAAGAGAATCATTAATTGATAAATTTTTGAAAATATTATGTGTATACACTTCCCTTAGATTATTCAAACTTATATAAAAATGGAAATTTAGAAGATTGGTATAGACTTACTTGTGATGGATGTGTTTCTAGTATTGGCTCTTTTTTGGAAATTGAGTGTTTATTTTGGTCTTATAAACTTTTTCAATGGTTTCCATTATTATGGTTTATGTGAATGTAGTTGTACTACAATACTTTAATGAGGATGGAACTCTATAGAGGTTAGTGGGTGGAAATGACATCAATTCATTATTATAAACTAGTTAAGTGTTTTTTTACTATATTTATGTGAATTTTGGGAATGAAATTGAGGTGTTTGAGGTTGATTTTGGTTTGGGTTATTATATATTTTGGATAAAAAATATTATTATCATCATTGGTGTAGATGAACCTAGATTATTTTTATGGTTCCTAGTTTTGAGGAGGTGGATACCATGACTGGACTTGATATTTATGTATTTAAATTTAGGATGTTTGTTTAGCTTTTCCCAATGCTAAGATGGTGGTGGTATTTTATTTAAATAATTAGGTATACAAATTTTGGGCTACAACATAATTAGAAAAATAATAGTGGAATAACAAAGTGTCACCTCTATTTCCTTGAATTAATGACCAAGGTCCCCTTTGAATTGCAAATAAGATTTTCTCACTTTCATATCCATATTATAAAACATGTATATTGTTTATGTTTTCCTCCTTTTCCAAAAAAAATTTTCATATACACTTCACCTTATACTTATTAAAGTCAAGTCAATAAATAGTCAAAACATCATCTACCTATTGATTATTAACCACCCACTCCCCTGATAATTTAATAATCATTTCTTTCCACTTATCATACAAGAGGATCCATATACTTCTTATAATATGGAATATAATTCCATTCTCATCTCTGGTGATAACATCTATATATTTTTGTGGCACTATTATTTTATAAAATAATTATTCTTAATTATTTAGGTATACGAGTAAAAAAATATCACTTTTTAGCTGCCATGGTTCCCTCAACACTTTTTGTTTGTCTTTGAAATTAGAAGTGGGTGTCTTTAGGAAATATCTCCTAGTATGTTTGACGGGAAAAGCCCCTATGAGGTCTATATACATTGAATTATTCCTGGTAAAATAAAAATTTCTCTATGTTTGGTAAAATATAAACCACCCTCAAAGTATGTCATTCTATTGTTTTTATATGACATCCTTCACCCATAGTATTTTTGGACTCTTATTTTTGTAGTAAATTACTACATATGTATTTTTTTTTTAAGCATAAGACTAACTGATACATATTTATATTCTTTACCAATAGGTGCATGATCTGTTAAAAATGTAATCTTTTGATAGGTAGGTTCTCACGAATAGATTCTCAATTTTTTATATGATAAATTTTTATGGGAAATTATCCTTCATCAATAACTTTAGGAATTTATTTAGGATGAATTACTTCAAGTTCATCAATATGTGTAGTACTAATTATTGAAGATTTATATTGTTTACCAAAAAATATAAAGATATATATAATCATAGGTTAATATGTTAATAATGGGGCATTTTTGTATGTGGTCTTTTTTCATTAACAAGTGTAGGCATTTATACATAAGAAATTAATGCAAGCATATTTTCATCATTAATTTGTCTTACCTCCACATCTATTGTGAAAAGTGTGGATTTTAACATATTTTTACTCTCATTTATCTCCTTAATCATATCCTTAATGGATTCCATATCTTGGTATATAAAAATTAATGTATTATTCAAACACCCAACATCAACATTAACAACTATATCTGTCTCAAATTTACCTTACTCAACCATTACTTTACCTATATGGGCTTAGTCAATTTTGGGAATATTTATTTATTTTTGAATTATTATAATTAGTGTTATATCATGTAGAGAAAAATCATGTTGCATGAGCTTCCCTAGTTTATCCTTTCAATGAAAGGTGAAAATTTATAATTTATCTTTTCTACTTATGCAAAATGGAAATTTCATGTAGAAAGTAATAAATTGTACACTATAAATTAGTAAATTTTATCATAAAAACTAGTAAATATAACCAAACCTTATAGTATAATAATAATTGAAATATTTTCATAAAAATGAAAACAAAAATGATGAGCAAAATAAAACCATCAAAATTAGTTGAGGAAGTAAGTGCTCACCTATAACCTAATAAATGAACCAAGGGGCAGTCATTTGACTGATTGATAATTATATTTGACTAATTATAAACCTAGAGGTGTATTTTATGAAATGTGGTAGTAATGCATGTGAAATAGTAGTCAAATTTCAAAGCTAATATATTAAAAAATTCATATAGGTAAACACACTTGTGATATAAATTCACACTCTTGTAGAAATAAAATACCACACTTCTAGGAAATATAATTATAGGTAAGGAAAGTAAAATAGAAAAAATGATGGAACTGAAATAATAATATAAACTCAAAATATTCCCACAAAAAGGAATTATATTACACATATAATTTAAAGGTACAAAAAATTTCATGAATGAAATGGTGTAGAAATACACACACAACAAAAATGAATTAAGTAATGGATGGGAAACTAGATTGACAAATCCTTATAAATGGGCCCTACCTATATTGTAATGGCTCTTGACCCCTCCTTAATTAATTAATATTTTATTAAAATAATCTATTATTAATTTAGTCATAGCATTAAATGAATTGTTACATTCTCTTACAAAATATAGTCTAAAGCTGCTCTCCAAATATTACAATAGTATTATCCAAATTCTAGGTTATATATTATTTATATAGTTTGAAACTTTATTTTAAATAGAGAATAAAAAAATTTATTTATCTAATCCCAACTCCTATAAGTTACAACCATATATGTAAACTAGGCTTAAAAATAATATAATAGACTTTTAGAATAATAACTTTACAAATAAGTGAGAGAAATAAAAAGGAGGAAGGAAATAAAATATTTATATTCAAGTCAATAATTCCATATACATATTCAAGGAACTAAGTTTTCCTCAAAAATAATGGAGTATATTTATCTCTAAGTATCAACTAACTATCATGGATTAAAATGTGCACCTACAATAGTTTCTACGAGTGCACAAAACCAATTACTACATGTTGGAAATTGACTTAATGGATAAATTTCCTCTTATGGTTATGTGTATCTCAAACATTATAAATTATTCATTTAAAATTAAAAATACCATAAACATTCACTTCATTAAATCATACTAATTACTATAAAGATAACTATTCTAAACCAAAACAATGTGCACATACATCATTGATATAATATGTGCATATATCAAGATATTGTAGGACAAAAGAGTGTGAATAATAAAATAGGGAGGTATTTTAGGAAATAATAAGTAGAAATATGAGGGTCATTTACTGGTCTCATCACAAAATTAAAAGGAAATATGTATATATCAATGTGCATTCATGATAGAAAATATAAATAATATATATATCATTGAATTATTTGAAATTAAAAATTCAAGGAACAAATACACCTAAAGGTACATGAACCAAGATGGATTTTTTTTTTAACTTTTTTGGAGAATGATATGGGGTGATGATGTCCTAGATATAATTCTATGGGATAATTATATCCTAAGGAAATGAAACCACTAAAAAATTACTCTAGGAGTGTTACTGTTTCAACTACCATTAGGGAACAAGAAGTGCTAGAAGTTGCATTTCATATAAAACTCAACTACACAACTCTAAATATCATCATAATTATATTGTGGAACCCAAAATTAGGTTTGTATGAAAATGAAAAACTAAAAATAGGTACATACACAAAATGTGTAAACTGAATACAATTTTGTATATTATGGTGGAACTTAGGAATAGGTTCTTATGTAAATTAAAATTCTGAATGAACCACTACATATGGACTTTAGATCAAAATTTATTGCATAGATTAATTGTTACTCATTGATAAATAATATAGAATAAGATAATTTATTTTGGTAACAACATTATGCCCTCAATATTATCCATTTGTACCTCAAATTAATATATAATACCATCATATGTTTATCATGGTTTCATAGTATGTCTCTCAACATGTTAAATGACCCATTTAATGTATCTCATAATGTCATAGAATTTGTCAACTATTCCTCACAATATTATAGAATACCCAACATATACCTTAATATTGTCAATGTTTCCCATCTAAATCACATAATGTTATCCAAAATATGATTTATTTATTTGTCATGGCTTGAATCTCTAAGACAAGTCCATCATATGCCCCCTTTTTTATATGAAGTATTAACCATGTGAATCACTCGTGTAAAAAGAAAAATTTCTGAAAATCATGTGTTATATAGAAAAAATAATGTAATCATTTAAATTATATATAAAAACATGATAATATGTGTAATTATATAAATATTTAATCATTCAATCACACATGGAAAATGTAATCCAAATAAATGGGTATACAAGTGTCATGCAAAGTAGACATAACAATTAGGTATATATTTTTAAATATTTTAGTAGATAAATCATATAAATTATGGAATAACATATAATATAATTATGCATGATATATATCATGGCACTAAGCTCTTATATATTCATATATTTAACCACACACACACACACACACACACACACACTATATATATATATATATATATATATATATATATATATATATATATATATAATGATCATGAAGCACATTATCACTCAATATATGACTTGATTTGGATTGGGATCTGCTCCAACACAAACACCATATAACTATGACATAAAATCAAGGATCATATGAAAAAAATAATGCATGATGTGAGCATAAAATAATAATAATAATCATATAATGTATAGTACAACACACATCAATTATCATAAAAATTAATAACCTTCAACATCATTCACACATAGAGAGCAATTTTAGTTCATATATTCAATCAATATCATCTTCTAGAATATCAAAGAATAATGTCCATATAAAATAAAACTCTAAAAATCATAATAAATAAAAAACTATGTGTAATAGTCTTATATGATAAATGGATCAATATATAAATACATGACTTGATAATTTTGCAAATATTCCCCTATTATAGGCAATGCCCAAATGTAGAAATGTATCCCATGGGTGTTAATAATGTCATGCATCTATAGATACATTTTGTATATGTAACATGTATTTTTTACATTCCAATTATGTATACCATGAAAATAATTTTCATATAAATGGAAATGAAAATAATCATATATATAATAAACACAATTAATCAATCATATATACTAGTAAAGCATGTCATGCATAGGTCTTGGTTTCATAAATTTTTGAGTATTTGAATAGTTTGAATTTTTAGTGTTTTATTTTTTTTTAAATATATATTTTTATTTTAAATCAGGTATATACTAACCTATGATACCATAAATTACATGCTCACATGTAGGTTCTATATCTATTGTTGAAAATTCCATAAGACATATTCAAGGAGTAATATCTATATCATTTTGTGAATCAAATATATGATGATGAGATAAAAAATATCCATCATAATCATCATCATCATCATAGTAAACATGATCATGTATATGCTATGTATATGTATTAGCCATAGTAACTTTTATAAATAATTTTATGCCAAGAGAATTTATTGGTGTTCATTGTTAAATACAGACATAAGATTTTTGCTTAACTATCATAAGACGTGATAAACTAGGTAACAGATTAATCAACTCAAATAGATAATTAATGGAATGGAAATTAGAGAATTAGTCTTGGAGGAAGATCAATTACCTAATTTTGATTTTCATTCTTAGGATGAAATTTTACATGTTATACAATGGGTTGTTATGGAGGTGGAATATTTAATGCCTCAAAATAAATGATGAACTTGTATAAAATACCCACAATTATAACACTCAATTTCTATAGATATACTTAAAGAATTAATCTTTAGAATATGTTGTTTCACATATTTTATGTAACCATGGATGTTATAATAGTATTTTTAAATGCCATAATATTGGGGGAAACTAACAACCATGTAGTAATAACTATGGGCCCTACCATATCAGTAACACAATGCCCTAAATAGGTTTTTATCATTTTTAATTAGATCATTTTATTGTAATACTCAAACCAATAAATTGTCTATATGTACACCATGACTAGTTAACAATGTCATATTGAATATTTTTTAAATTGACCCATTGTACACCATAGCACTAAGTATAGGAAATTATTCAATTAAATAATATATAAACAAAGGTTCATTGGTAGAATTATCATCAATAGTCTCATTGTTATTGAATGTGATTAAATGGATTTGTACTTGTGTATCTTTAAGAGTACTAATAATATATTATATAAGATGAGCATCCTTACTTATATAAACATATGAATATTTAATAGGATGAGTATTTTAAGTCATATGTACCTTAGGATTAGCATTGGTTTCTTGTGTCACATATTTTTTAAACATATCTTAAAATTTATTAATATTCACATTAGATTTAGCAACATAATCATTTGTAGGTGTATTAACATCATTGGATCAATAGTATTATTATCAATTAAATATTATATATTATGTCTCAAAGTATAAAATATATTAATAAAATATCCAACACATTTATTCCCATCACAATATGCATTCATATCAAACCCATTAGGTTGTACTTTTTCCATATCAACGTCTATTGGTGATGGGAGAGATATC